>CAUYSK010108646.1:0-27154 GCA_963575035.1 Avahi laniger
TAGCTGGGACTACAGGCATGTGCCACCATACCCGGCTAATTTTTTCTATATATTTTTAACTCTCCAATTAATTTCTTTCTATTTTTGATAGAGACGGGGTCTCGCTCTTGCTCAGGCTGGTCTCGAACTCCTGAGCTCAAACAATCCGCCCGCCTCGGCCTCCCAGAGTGCTAGGATTACAGGCGTGAGCCACCGCGCCCGGCCTTCTCCTCTGTTTTAAGTTCCCCCGGCTTCCTCCCCTCATCCCAAGTGTCTGAGCCTTCTCTGAGTCTCCCCATCTCTGTCCCTGTCTCCCACCGTCTGGGTCTGTCACTCACACATTCTGCTGCTCTCTCTGCCTGACTATCTTAGTAACAGCTCCTCATCACCCTGCCCAGTCTGACCACGCCCCCTGGTCTGCAGCCTCCTGGGGTGGGAAAATGCTGTCCTCTTTCCCTAGATGCCACCGCCAGCTCTCCCAGACCTGCGGTGTTCAGCATGGGCAGCTGGGACACACAGGTCTCGGCACCAGGGATGCTGCCTTGCCAAAGGCACTTGCCTGTCAATGCAGCTGAGCCTCCCAAACCGGGCCTCATCCCCACGTGTACCCCACACACGCACCCCCTACCCGCCCTCCAGATAATGACATGGAGTAGACAAATAGCCAGGTGTCCTTTGTGTCCAGTAGATTTATGCTTGAAGTAGAACTGATCCTTCTTCTTCATCATTTTTTTTTTTTAAAATCCTGGATTTTTTCGAAGCCTCATTGGCACTGATCAATGTGCCATTTCTGATTTCCACCTGAGTTTGGGAAGTTCATGTTCCCCTGGGGCCTGCTAACTCTGATGCCCATCCCGCCCACTGCACCCCTGGCTTCCCATGAGAGAAGCCGGGCCATGGTAGGTAGACTCCATCTAGCTAGCAGTCGGCTGGAATGGAACGAGCACTGGACTAGGAGCCAGGTGGCCTGGAGCCTAGGTGTGACTCTGTGACCTTGGACAAGACACTATCTCTCTGGGCCTCACTTCCCTCACCTGTAAAATGGGCGGGTTGTGCCAGATGGTTTCCAAGGGAAACAATGCCTGGTTCTGGGTGGATGGTTCTAGATTAGAATGTAGGAGGACATAAGTCCATGTATAACTGCCCCTCTCCAAGGAGCTGTCCCAGAGAACTGTGTGCCAAGTATCCCCTTAACAGTAACACAAGGCAGTAGTGATCCCGGTTCAAGAACAAGCAAGCGCTCTGGGCCCAGGCAGCGCAGGTGAAAGGAGAAAAGGCGTCGTGGAAGAGCAGGGGTTGAGATGGGTCTTGAAGGACCATGAAACAGAAATTCTGTAAGAGGAGCTAAAGATCAGAACAGACTGGGCCGGAAGTCATCCTTGAGGTTACAGATTTTGGGCTTAGTAAAGGATTTTACATTTTACAGATGAGAAAAGTGGAACCGGTGCTTCTGACTGCACCAGGGGTCTGGAGCAGCCTGGACTCGGGCCCTGCTGTTCCCTCGTGGGCCCGGAGGTGGCGAGAAGTGGCTGCTCCCCCACCCTGGGAAGGGCCCTGGGCAGAGGCTGCCCCGGGGGCTGGAGGGAGTTGGTGGGAGGATTCATCCCACCGCTTACGCGGTTCCATGCACTGGCGTGTGGTAAGGACGCCCTGGACGGGGGCGAGAGATCCGACTCTGGCTCTGTCTTAACGTCTGCCCGGCGGTATCACCCTGGGCACCTCCGTCGCCCAACTTTGAAATTGGAATAATGATGTACTGGTGTGTCCCTCATAGAAATGTTGTAAGGTTCAAATGCAATACGTGATGGAAGGGCTTTATGCAACATAAATCTTTTAAAATATAAGGTGAATTATTGAGAAGCCGCAGTCCCCAGGGCATGGTGGTCTCCGTGGGAAGTGTGGGGAAACGGAGGGGGCGGAGACGCCTACATTCCCCACGGGGAGTCGAAGAGTTGTCCTGGTCAGAGCTGCAGGAGTTTGGAAGAGGGAAGACTCATGAAGTCTGGGAGGGACATGCGGGCCCCACTTTGAGCTAGCTGCCCATCCCAGCTTGGCCACATTCCCAGGTATGTGATCTTGGACAAGGCACTTAACCTCTGCGCCTCAGTTTCCCCAGATCCCAAATGAGGGTGTTGGGACCTCCTTCGAAAGTTCAATGAGATAATATAGACCCAGTGCCTGGTGCAGGAGTTCCTGAAGTCCCTCGCTGCACGCTGGACATAAAAGCTCATGCCAGGAGTCGTGCGCATTCAGCCCAACACTGAGCCAGGCCAGAGCAGTGGACAGGTGCACGCAGAGAGCAGGCCCCGGGCACCGGGTGGAGGGAACTATGAACGCAATGGCTTGGAGGTGGGCACGGGTGTGGGGCCCTGGGGCTGTGTGCGACGAGACTGGGGGCCTCTGACGGGACTGGGGGCCTCTACCGGGCGCTCCACACATGCAGGGGATGAGACAGGCCTTCAGTCAAGGCCTCAGAAATAAGCACCCGCCCACGTGCACAGGACGAGAGGGAAACCAGGCAGCTCTCACGAACATCGCCCTCGGATGGTGGCGGGGAAGGATCTTTTGAATGAAAAGAACGTCTAAGAGGGAGAAGGGTGGCGAGTTCTTTGCAACCTCTGGTGTCGGCAGACCTAGGGGCTGAGGGCGAAAACCCCCTACATCTCAGGTTCTCGTGGGTCAGGATGACGGGACGAGCCCTGCCATATCCACCCAGGAAGGAAAGGCGTAAATCATGTTTCTCGTAATATGTGTCCACCTTAAAAAAGAGAAAGGAAATTAATTATCTGCTGTAATTAGTCTAATGACCTACACCATTAGAGGTTATTTACTACAGAAATAAAACTTCCCGCCATAAATGTCAGCACGGCTTCCTAAATGGAGGGTCTCAGGAACCGCTGCCGACAGACGGGCCTGGCTGATTTCTTTTGGAGGTTTGCCCCCCTCCTTCCGTCTTCCTGGAGGATTAGGGTGCTGGTGGCGGACAGGTGACAGGCACCTGGCGTGCACGAGGAGATGTGCCCTACTGTGTACCTGCTGCTCCTTGCCAGGTGCCCTCAGTCTTCTCCCAGGTGGGCGAGACATCAGAGATGGTCCCAGGTGTGCAGGTGGGGGCCCTGGAGAAGGAGGGACAGCAGGTGCCTGGGAAGATGATGATGTTGAGAGAACAGGCACGCCCTGCGTGGAGGGGGGCTGTTTTAGGTGCAGCTTGGGGGTCTGCCACAAACTTTGACATGCCTTGTCTTGTCTGATCCTCACGGTGACAAGGCAAGTGGCACTACCAGCACGTTTTATGGATGGGGAAACAGAGGCTCACAGAGGATACATGACTGACCCCGTGAATAAAATAGCCCCAGACTCTTTAACTACCTGACAGTGGCCATCAGTCTAAGCTTGCCCCACTCTCAAATCAAGAAAGTATAAATATGTTTGGACTAAAAGGCATGGGATACCCCTGAAAGCAATTAGCCGGCAAGTGAACGTCCAGATTTTCTACTCTGGGCCCTGGCAACATGGGGTGGGGTCTTGTCTCCTCAAGCAAGGGCAGCCCTCCCTGGCAAGCCCTTTACTTTGTGTAGCATCCACAGGGGACCAAGGCTGAGCAGAGGCAGGTGGTAATTTGAGTGGATTCTTTGACCAGGTCTCATGCCAGAAGAGAGGAGGGTCCCAGCAGGAGGGGGCTGTGGTAAATGCCACCCACGAAGCATTTTTACTCTCTGGCCTGAAGCTGGTATGGGGGTCTCCAGCCTCCCTATACCCAGGGCTCAGCTCCAGATGACGGGGCAATGTCCCGGAGGCCTGTAAGTAGCCCAGCTGCCAGGAACTAGCCTCAAAGTACCTGTAGAACCTACCTGGGGACAGTTGCTTTCTCTGCCAACGTCAAGGCCATTGCCAGCAAACATGGGATCACTGCTCCTATGATGGGTCTTGGGGAAAGACGGGCATTAATGGTGTTTCTTAAAGGAGACACAAATGGCATTTGGGACTGGACCGTTCTTCCTTGGGCAGGATTTTCATACACATTACAGGCTATTTATTAATAATAGTGTCCCTGGGCCCTGCCCACTAAATGCCAGTGGCACTCACAGACATTGCTGGTGAGAAAATGCCTGACATATTTTTAAATGCCATTTTGGGGCAGCGTAAGGTCTGACGCAAAGATCCACCATGGACACCTCCAGGCTGCATTTTCATTTTGACAGTCAGAGCCAGCCCTGCACCAGGTCGTGTCAGGGACAAAGAGTATCCTCCCTACCCCAGACGCTACTGCCTGCTGACCTACCGAACAGACGGCCTTGACCAGGTTGTGGCACACCTCTGGGACCCGGTTTCCTCATTTCTAAAATGACAAGCTCCTCGAGCTGGAATATTTTCACACTTCTCCCCTGTTTCAGGCTGTCAACATGGCTGAGTCTTCTCTCTCCCTCATCAGTCATTTCTAGCTTAGCATCAGCGTGAGTCACTCTGCTTCTCCTCCCAAGGGCATTGCTGCTT
This sequence comes from Avahi laniger, assembly GCA_963575035.1. Lineage (NCBI taxonomy): Eukaryota > Metazoa > Chordata > Mammalia > Primates > Indriidae > Avahi > Avahi laniger. Next base: position 4,474 of record CAUYSK010108646.1, read on the forward strand.
TGTGCCGTCTCTCTCACTGTGGAATGAAGAGCTTTGTCCCAGTGAAGGAGCTGCAGGCGTTAGGAAGTAGGTGGGAGAGGTGTTCTGAATGCCAGAGGGGACTTTCCCGGGGCCAGAAATCCCTTTATTCAGTGGTTAGGCTCCACTGGACTCCCCTTGCCCTGGAAGTCTGTGAGGCCCCCACAGAGGGTGTTTTTGGGGGGGGCGGGAGCGGGAGAAACTGGGGAGAAGCAGAACTCCTCATCTGAGGGGGTCCCAGACCAGTGATTTCCAAACCTGACCACACATTTGAATAACCTGGGGGTCTTCTAAAACATCCAAAGCCCAGGCCACACCCCAGAGCAATTGCAATGTGGGGGTGAGCCCAGCCATTGGTGGGTTTTGAAGCTCCTTGGGTGATTCCAGTGTGCAGACAAGTTTGGGTACCTGACGTAGACCCAAAAGCCGACGCTGCTTCCCAAACTCTGGTTCTCCCTCTGCTCTGCCAAGCCACAAATTGATCTGTGCCTCTGTCAAAGAAATCTTTGCTATTTGATAGATGGCTTCTGTCCCAGTGGGTTGGCTCCTAAAGCTGTGATTCTAGCATTTGAATCTGGGGCTTGCAATGTCTCTCCATGTCCATGGAGGCTGGGTGGGGAGTGCTCCCGGGACCGGGCTTAGGGAGTGAACAAGTTAAAGGGCCTCGTGGTGACTTCGAGGCTCTTGTTTGGGGCCACCAGTGTACATGCGAATGCCTATCATCACAAAGGACTATTTCACCCATACTCAAGACATAAATAAAAAGGCCAAAATATAGAAGCAAAAGGGCCAGACCCAAGTATACCTGATGCTTTTCTTTAAACTTATAACCGGCTGACTTTCTGCCTCTCTTCCCCAAAGCTCATTCATTTACTGATGGGTTTTGAAGCTTCGAATCCCCTTCTGTTTGCAGCTGAGTATTGTCTTTCCATTCATTACTCTGTCAAGAGCCACAAGGTCAAGAATGGGCATTCTCTGGGGGCTAAAGAATAGGCACCTCCCTTTCCAGGACTTGCTGAGGTGGCCCTCCTGGCTCTGCTCCCCACCTTCCCACCCTTCTCCGTGAACACCTGTGACGCTGTCATTCCGATTCAGCTGCTTTCAATCAAGTTGAAGCTGGTGGGTGGTTTTGCGAGTTGGCTAGACTTATTTTAATTTGAAACCAACAAATGGCAAAAAGAAAGTTGATCATTTAATGAAAGTAAGCAGTTCCATTTCTCCCCTGTTCCTTCCGTACTTCTTCCTCTCCCACCTGTCCTTTATGGCTGCGGTCCCCAACCCCTGGGCTGCAGACCGGTACCAGTCCGTGGCCTGTTAGGGACTGGGCCGCAGAGCTCTGCTGCCCTCTCCCATCCCACCCCTGTCCGTGGAAAAATTGTCTTCCCTGAAACTTAGGAAAGGGGGGTGCACAGAGCAGGAGGTGACCTGGCAGGCGGGTGGGCGAGCAAAGCTTCGTCTGTATTAACAGCTGCTCCCCATCACACACATCACTGCTTGAGCTCCGCCTCCACACGCCCCACCCCCCAACCCACCCCCATCCAAGGAAAAATTGTCTTCCATGAAACCAGTCCCTTGTGCCAAAAAAGGTTGGGGACTGCTGCTTTATGGTACCTGGATGCCCAATATTTTTCTCTTTTCAAAATTCTTGACAGCTCCTGTGAAATGGTAACTATGTTTCTATGTAAGGGAACAGCAAGGCATTGTCCTTCGATACTGTCTTAGCACACATTGTTCAGATTACTGAACATCCTGTGTTGGAAACACCTGACTGGTCTCGGTGTCAGAAGATCCGAGTTCAAATCCCAGGTGTGTGATCTTGGGCAAGTTACTCAGTTTCTTGAGCCTCTACTTCCTGCGTCCGTAGAGACATTTGGTTAACAATAAGAGCCAAAATGTTAACCAAAATTTATTGAAAATTTACCATATACCAAGTGCTGGGCTAAGTGTTTTAGAGACATTGATTAATTTAATCCTTACAGCCAATGAGATAGGTATCACTATTATCTCCACTGTAGACGTGAGGAAACTAGCTCTCAGGTGATTCCACTTTCCCAAGGTCCCAATACTGTTGCGTGACAGCGCTGAGACAACTGACCCCAGATTCCACACTAAGGGGCCTCCTGCTGGAATAGTTCAGCATGTGAGACAAGCAGATGTCCTTTAACATAGTAGGGGGTTTCAGCTGATGCTAGTGGATGAAAAGCCAGGGTTCTCATGTTCCATGGGAGTGTGGAGGGGTAGGCATAGGGCTTTGAGATATCAAATAACATTCGTGAGACCGCACAGCTTGTCATGGATGGAACCAGGATTTGAGCTCAGACTAGCCTAGCGTGAGGTCAGCACTCATAATGACCACACTGGCTAGCCCAGTGGAAGAGCTTATATATGTGTACACCGTGCAGCATTCGATATGTAGTATGGGCTCAGTCAATATATATTACTTACTTAGTCTGCTGTCCATAGGAGCCTGTAGAAATGCAGCGTAGGAAACTTTCCCATGTGCTGGGTACCTTGTGGGGGAGGATGGGGGGCACCAAAATATAGATAGTTGAGATGAACTTGACCTGCTTTACAGTTTTGCTAAAGGGCCTGGGTCCTGGGGTCCCCTCATTCCCAGTAGATTAGGGCTCTGAAGATTCAGAACTGAATGTACTAGAAGAAACCACACGTGATGTGGGAGCCACAATCCTTCATCCAGGACTTTGCAGTGGAGTGGAGCCCAGAATGCACATGTGAAAGCTACTCCGTGTAAACCAGTGGTCAGGATGGTGTCCCCAGAGACCCAGATCAAGCGTATGCTGGATCCACATATGGGCTGTTAGCTTTATAGGCTCACACCCTTGCCAACCAGCTCCCTCCTGACTCCACGCCATCAGTCACAGGGAGAAAATGAGGGAGGACAATTTGGTACAACCTGTCCCTGCTCCCAAAAGACAAATCAAAATTTAACCTTACAGATGGTGACTTTTCAGCTTCATCATCTTGCACCAAAGAGGGTGTGTATCACCACGGTGAAGCAAGGGTACGGGTACAGAACTGCCCATTTGTGTCTGCAGAGCTCCCAAACTGCTGGCCCATTGAGACGGGCAAAGCTAAATACGGACCTGCTAGAAAAAATAAATCTGGTTTCACTTTAATCAGACCTCCTCTCCTTTTAAAGGGTCCTCATTTTGGCAAACACCTGAGCTGGGACTAGGCAAACGGTCTCTCATTCCACCATTCGTTCATTCAGCAGACATGGAAAGAGGACCAGCTACGTTTATAGGGCTTGTAATACCCTTGCTATTGTGATAACTAAATATTAAAATAGCATTTCAATTTATAGAACATCTTTTTTATAAAACACATTCTTTCATTGATCCTCACGGTAACTTTATGATAATCCCACTTTTCAATCTGAAAACTGAGGCCCAGGGAGGCTACATACCCATGTACACCTAGCTAGTAAGTGACAGATACCGACACACATGATCTCATTTCACCTTTAAAATAATCCTGTAAGGTAAATATTGTCTCCATTGTGTAGCTAAGGGAGTGAGGTTTTATGATGTTGAATAATTTTCGCAAAACCACACAGCCAACACATGGCAGAGCCCAGCTTCTAATTCCATAGCTAAGTTCTTTTCCCCAAAGAGAGATCCCATATTCTTAGGATCTTAAAGTCAAGTTGAACAACAAGATGCAAATACATTAACATTTTTAAAGAAAATGGACCTGCTAACATACAGACAGATTCTTTTCCTGAGACTCGGAATCCCCTGACTTCACCCTTGAAGGGTTGTTTGTTCTCTCTGCCTTCCCCTTAATTAAGGTTTAATAGAGCTGGTCTGCTGCACCAGATTTCACCTATAGGTGTCGCCACTGAGACACCTGGAAATTACTTAACCCCAGGGTTTCAGACAGCAAAAAAAATTTGTTCTAACAATGTGTAAGTATCCACCTATCATGTTTACTTATAATTGAGTTTTCTCTATGGTGTCAAATGTGTTCATAAGTGCTAAAGGACAACCAATAAAAAACAGCAAGACTTGAGTGGCTTAATCAAAAAGGTTTCCTAATGGAGGGAAATTTTGAGCCAGGCTTTGAAAGGAGCACAAGTATTTTGTATCTTCAGCTTAATTGTCCTAGATGCCATGTCCATAAACAGTAAATTGTTTAGCGGAAATGAAGAAATTCTTGCAACCTGGGAGATTTTTCTGTCTCTGCCTCAAAACTGAAACTTGGACCTGAACTGGGCTATGATCTATTGAGCACCGACCACATGTGCCTGGTACTACAGGAAGCACTTTCACAAGCATTATCTTCCTTAGTCCTCACAATTACCCTCACAGTAGTTATTATGGTACCCACTTTCCAGTTGAGGAAACTGAGATGCAGAGAGGTTTGGTGACTTGCCCGGGGTCACACAGCTCATAAGTGGTGGAAATGGAACTGGACTTTATCTGTCTGACTCCAAGTCCACTCTTTCTAGCTTTCCACACTGACTCTTCATCCTGTGCATTTGCTCTTCACTTGCCTCTGTGGGGTGGCACCCCATCCTGCCTGTTAAGGCCTAAGATGTGTTTATGGGAGCAAGGGTGTTTTCCCGATGGCAGGGAGGAGGAAAAGAAGGCCAAAGGAGAAGACATGGCAAAGTGGGGGGCCCTGGTCCAAATGGGTGGCAAACAGACAAGGCTGTCTGAGCATTGGCTTGGAAATCTCCCCTCTGGAGTTAATTTCATTCACAGTGTCTTCCCTATTAAGTGGAGCAGTTGGTTGGCTGTAGGTGTCAGAATGGCCTTATAAAACCAGAATCCAATCTAATCTTAGGGGAGGGGTGGGCAGGGATAGAGAGAAAGAGAAGGGGAGAGGCAGAGGGAGGGAGGGAGAGGGAGCTGGCAGTGTTTACAGGTACTGGTGGGGTAAAGAGAGCAATTTGTCAGCTCTCTGCTGCTGGTGGCTGATGAAATTCAGACCTAGTTCTGCTTTGTGCAGAGAAGCTGGATCATGTCCCCACGTCTGCTGGTCTGAGCTGCTTCCTCATCTACTTTAAGAGCTTTAGCCAGGGCTTTATCTGCTGTTCTGGGGCAGCGGGGGCGCTGCTTCGGGACTGTTCACATTTGGGAACTCAAAGTCACAAGGCTGTAATTTACCAGGCTGATCTTTACTCAACAATGATTTATTGTGCCAAGCACTGGGCTAAGTGTTGTATCAAATTTGTTGTAACCATTTTTCTCACCAAATTTATGGGATTGAAATTATTATCCCTACTTTACAGATTGGGAAACTGAGGCTGAAAAAAGTTGCCCAAGGTCACAAAGCTAATAAATAAACTGGAATCGTGCAGACAATAGGAGAGTCAGTATTTGAACTTAGGTATTTTGCTCGCAAGTTCATTATTTCCCCGGAATCATGCTTCTTAGTGACTTACCACAAGAATCTGCTGAGGAGAGGGGCAAGAAGTGAGGTCCCCTGTGACCCGACATGGACGTGTGAAAGCATACAAAGACGTATCTGCAATCTACTACACACTAACAAAAAAAAGAAGGGATAAAACAAGGGAAACCTTGCTTTCCCAAAATGTAACCGTTTTTTTCAAATCTACATTTATACCCCTTTAAGTATACCAACATGAACATTTTGGAATGAAAATATGTTATCCATATCCACTTTTAAGTTCTTTAGCTAAAAGGGAACTACAGATTTGCAAAGAGCATGGAAAGAGATTAAACATATTTTCCATTCTCCTCTAAATCTTAATTTTTCTGAAATATTCCTCTGCTCTGTGGTCTGTAGCTTCCCCATGAGCGGACCCTGCAATCTGGAAGGATCTTGTTCACCTGTACCTTTCCAAGGATCTGGGCTTCAAGGGCAAATTTCCCGAGGTCAGGGCCACCTGACCTAGCAGCAGTCCCTGAGGAAGGCTGGTCTGGGTGCCCACCAGGTGCCCAGGCCAACAGCCACACCTCCGCTGCACCACAACTGCACCCAAGGCTGGCCTTGAGGCAGCAGCCAGGCTGTTTCCTAGCGACCAGTTTGGACAGAGAAAGCCTGAGACCAGCCACCCCGGGCTGGAGTAGAGTCACTGAGCACCAGGCCCCAACTTGGCAGTCCTTGCAGGAAGCATATGGGACTGAACAGATGGGCTGGGCACAGGCGCCCCGAGCTAGAACCATAAAGGCAAGAGTGGGGCTGGGGAGGGAACAGCGATAAAGGCAAAAGAAGCCGGGTCAGGAATCGGCTCACTGAGCCAGGCTGGGCCTGGGCACTTTGGGGCAGGCTCGATACTGGGATGGTGCAGACAAAAAGCACAGCTTCTGCATTATTCAACAGCCCTATCTGGAAGTACTCTCTCTCCCGGGGACACTGTCCCCTCAGTGAGCAGCAGTGGCACTTACGACTGTCCCAAGGAAGACTGATTTTTTTTTTTTTTGTTAACAAACCTAAAGGCACTATAAAGAGATGATGAAAGCCACATGGACACTTTAGACTGGGGATCTATTTTGTTGCAGGGCTAGAATTTGTTTGCAGTGCTGCTCGGATGGATGGGTGTCTGAAGCTGGCTCGGAATGATAGGAAAGGTCACAAGAAGTGGGCACCGTCAACTTGCAGGAGACAAGACTTGGGGTGGTTGTGGGGAGCATGACTCACAGGCAGGTGACTCACAGGTGTTGAAACTGAAGAGCTGTCATACGAAAGAGGGAATTCACTGAGCCTCCAAATTCACTTCCAGCAGGTGGAAGTTCCAAGGAGATGAATTTAAGCTCTATTATATGGAAGGCTTTTCTCATAATTAAAGCTATCTTAGAATGAAATGGATGCCCTTAGAAGGTAGAGTTCACCATCAATGGCGGTGTTCCAGCAAAGACTGAACGACCATCTGGTCGAATGTTGGATAAGCCACGCAACCACTGAACGAGGTTAAGGCCCTTTCCAGCCCTGCATGTCTATAACTTTATGAAAGGAGCTATATTGAATAGCTCAAAAATCTGATTCAAGTAACTCTGAATTCTGTGTCCCTAGGCAATTATCCTTTTTTGAATGAGAAGTCATCCTGAAAAAAGTATTGTTGAGATCAAACGTAGCATAGGAGGGAGAGAGAGAGAGAGAGAGAGAGAGAGAGAGGGAGAAAGGCGTTATTACAGGCCTAGTTTATTACGAGTCTTTGCCAACTCTCAGGGGGCATTGTCCTGCATGGTTACCTGGGTGCGGACGGACAGTGTGTCCTTCAACGAGTGGCAACAGGACCTGGCCCTGCCAACCCCTCCTCCTACCTGGTGGCGGGGGGAGGGGAGGTGCAGGAGTTCAGTGATGTGTGACATGGGTCATTTCTTTTCTGGCACTTTGGAGAAGCTCCACCATCCAGTCCCCTGAAAATAGGGACTTGTTCTGGGTCACAGGGCTTCAGGGAGTTCTGCAGCGAGTATGCGCGCCTGCCTGCGTGTTGACTCGTGGCAGTGTCTTGTGGGTTGTTGTTTTTTCCCTAAATGGCTTAATACGCCAGTGTTTGTGGAGCATCCTTGGAACCCAAGTGTCTTTGGCGTAATTATTGTTAATTGCGCAGACTATTCTATAAACTCATCCAATTAAGAGAAAGTTATTAACTTTATAAAATATCGCAGGCTTCCCACAGTGCCGTGTGTAGATGGAATAACAGTTTGAGAGGCAGAGTCAGCGTGAAATATCATGCAAATGAGGAGACTTATTTACTTCTTTTTAAAAATACCACAGCGTCCACACTGAGGGGGTGGGTTTCCTCTCAGTTGGCCAGAAACTCTTGGGCCAGTGGCCGAGCCTGCAGGACTTCCCAACCTGGCCCGGCTTCTCCCAGAATGAGCCCAAGGATGCCTTTCCTGAAGGCATCCCAGGAGCTCAGAAGGCGTCCCCAGCTCCTCGGGACAGTCTGGAACACCAGCTTTACCCCTTACCAGCTACGTGAGCTTCCAGAGCCTACCTAACCTCTCTGGGACCTGTTTCCTTCTCTGCAAAATCAGAATCCTGACCTCCTGGTGCTGTTGTGAGGATTCAATGAATTGATACACAGAAACATGCGGAACAGCATATGCGTAATAACAGTCAACAAGTTTTGGTCAATAATACTATGGTTATTATTGCAAGACTCTTGACTGTAACTCAGTATTTCCCTTGAGGTTTCTTCTCATCTGCTACACTCCAGTAAGAAATTGTAGAGTTCCGTAACACTAGTCATTATAGTATTACTATTTTAAAATCTATCATGGTTGGGCCATAATTTTTTAAATGAACGTTTTAATAAAGTATAACACATATGTGTCAAAGGACACAGATTATAGATATTCAGCTTAATGATTTTTCATGAAGTAAACATATCTGTATAATTGTCACTTGACAGAATGTCACCAGCAACCTAGAAGCCCCCTGTTTCCTTTTTTGTCACTAACTCCCTCCTCCCCAGTGAAAAAAAGCATAAAATCTAATTACGCAAAGTATATTTTTTTGGAGTCTGGCTTCTTTTGCTCAACCTTATTTTTGTGAGATTCATTCATTCAGAACTGAAACAAACTCAAATGTCCATCAGCGACAGGAAAACAAACCGTGCTGTATTGATAGGATGAAATACTATACAACGACAGAAAGGAACAAACTGTATGTCAGTTATGGTACAGACTTCCCATTGAGAACGTGAGGACTGTCAGGACTTAGACCAGAGATTCTTTCACCAGCCTTTTCTGTGCATAATTAGCTGACGGCAAACTGTGCCTCTGGTTGCAGGCACCAGGCCCCCTGGCCCTGCCCTGGGCTCACCTCCAGACCGGCTCAGCCCCGGGTCAGGCTGCGTGCAGAGACAGTGCCAGCCATACCATGAGGGGGCGGGTGCTGGGTCTTGCATGGTGACCGTGACTTCTCCTCCCTCTGCTCCAAGAAATGAGTTACACTCTGGCACAGGTCAGCTTCCCCAAAAGTGGAGACTCCACCTTAGGGCTGCCACCAGAGCAAGGAGGTCAGACCCGGCCGAGCACCATGAGCACCTGGCCTGTGGCCCAGCTCCACTGCTGCTGAGCTGCGTGACCTTGGGCCAGTCGTTTAGCACCTTGAGCCTGGGTTTCTTCTTAAGCCCCAGGGCGGTCATGCTCCCTGCCCTGTCTACCCCAGGAGGTAGTTTTAAGAATCAACAGCAGCGGACTAAAGGAGGCAGAGAAGGAGCAAGGGAAGGAAGAAAAAAGAGAATCAACAGAGAAAACTGAAAGCTTTCCATTGGACAATGCGCTTTACATTAGAATCACCTTTTAACGAGCTTTTAACGATCCGGATGGCCACACCGCACCCCAGACCGATTAAATCAGAATCCAGGCATCCAGAAGATTCCACTGGGCAGCAGAGTTGGGAACCAGTGGCGTAAAGTACTCCTCCTGCATGAGGCGGATTGGCATGACTGTCGTCTCTTCTGCTCATTCACTGCCGAGGACACTGGGCTGGACGCTGGGGATGGAGATGTGCTCTCAAGGAGCTTAGAGTGGATGGGGAAGACGGCTCGAGTGCAGAACTGTGAACCGAGAGCGCGCGCTGAGGAAAGGAACCAGGGCGGAGGAGAGACGTGTATGCACAGCTTGGCGGCTTTCCTTCCCTTCGCCCCTTTCCTCTCCCCACCCAGGGAACAGTGCAGCCAGGAAAGGAAAAGCGATCATAACTATGCAAAAGCAACCCCTCCTTCACCCAGAAAGCCCCTAAACTGCCCCACACCCCTCACCCACCCCAGCATCCAGGTCCGGTCATAGCCACTAGACCTCAGTGGCCCTCCCTCCAGACCCCACGTTCGGACAAGGGTAGGGGGGGCTGGGGGGCTGCTTGAGCCCAAGCCTCTCAGCTCAGCAGGGTGTGCTCCCCGCTCCCCCAACGCCCTCCCCTGGCTCTGGCGGGAGGCAGCTGGGAAGAGCAGCCTTAGTCTCTGACCCCCTGGGGCGGGTTATATTTGGATGTTAGAAGGAATGACACATCTCCACAAAGTCCTCCCTCCTGCCTGCCTAACTCGGTAAAGTCTCCTGGCAGGGAGGGGGCTGGCTTATATTTAGGTCTGGCATTCCCTGGTAGGCATCCTGTTCTGAAATGGAAATTCTTTTAATAGCTAGCCAACCCCGAGTATTTAATGAGCTGGTGTTGACTTTTTGATTTCTTGTTCTTGGTAGAGGACTGTGAGCTGCTTCAGCTCATTAGGGGACCCCCTCACCAAGCATACCATGTTTTGAGCATGGGGAAGAGGAGACAGCACCGTAGTATACCTCAGTGCCCCCTTCACGTTTCCCATTCTAGCTTCTGCGTTCCCTAAGAATTTTACTTTCTTGTCAGAATTCACCTCCTCTTCCAGGGAGTCTTCCCAGATTTTTCCACCTGCCTCCAACCAACTCTTTACTATTACTCCAGAAATGCCCTGGAGTCTTTTTCTGCAGTTCCTATTGTGTGTTCGCAACATCAGCAGTACAATGCAAGAACACCAGTCTCCTGTCTGGAGTCACAGAATGCTAGGACTAAGTTGACCATTGGGGGTCAAGGATCCCTTTAAGAATCTGATAGTAAGTGGGTGGTGTGGGGGGGAATATGAACCCCCTACGCAGAAAAAAATAGACATATGCACAAAACGTAAAGACAATTTCAGAAGCACATGGACCCTGCATTATCTAGTGTAACCTCCTTGGCTTGCAAGTACGGCATCAGAGGCCTAGTCAGAGATGGAAACTGACTTGCCCAAGGTCACACAGCCAGTGAGTGGCAGAACTGGGACTCGAATCCTGGTCCGCTCCCTGCCCCCCTCACCCCACCCAGGCTTCTTGCATCGGCACCGCCCTGTCTCTTCATAGTTGTCGCCTCCCCTCCAGGCCGCCAGACCCTGTGGGCTGGATGCTCACCCCTTCATGTTGACCGGTGACTTTTCTGCAGAGACAGGCTGGCTCGGTCCTGGGCACACCAGGCCTCTGCAGGTGCCAGGATGTGGAAGGAAGGGGGTAGGGCAACGTGGGATGGGGTGGGCTGCCCAGTGTGGTCCTGGCAGAGAGACGCGGGACACATCTGGCCTCCTTGCTCCTGAGCACTTCGGTATAACCAGTATTGATCTCTTTATTGCTTCCTGGAAGGGCAGCTTCATTTGTCAAGCAAAACTACCTTTGTATCTGCAACACAGGAATTGATCCACAGCAGGGACTAGTGGTGTGTGGGGGCTGGGGGTTGGGGAGCGCAGGGAGGAGAAGGAAGCGAGCTGGGGAGGAGATTGATAGCATGATGCTGATGTGGAAAATGAAAATAGAAACCTTCCAGAGTGACGGGAAACATCTGACTTGTCTGATGATATTGCCTGAGTTCTGGGGTGGGGATGATGTAGTCTGAAAGTTGGCAAGCTATGCGGAGGGGGAGAGGAGGGAAGAGGCTCTCTCGGGCCTGCCTGCGCAGTGCAGCTCTGTGGGGAAAGCCTCTCCAAAGGTGCAGGAAGCCAAGTTGGGCCCTTTGAGCTTGAGCATTGTTTGGTTTGATTTCATCCAGTTGAATGAACGCCTGCTGTGTACAGATCGCTGTGCTCAGGGCTGAGGGACATACAGAGATGAGCACGGTCAGCTCCCTGCTCTCCAAGACCTCCTGTCCAGTGCGTGCGTATATTGGGGAGATGGGGGACAGAAAAATCCATAGACGACTGCGATATTCAGCCAAGGAAAAGGCGCTGCAGTGGTACAGTGTATTGGGACTGTGGACAAGGTTAAATTTGACCGGGAGAGCTGGGTAGTTTCTTAGCAAAGATGCCATATATCTTAACGCACAGGACATCATTAGGCAAAGTAGGGAGGGAGAGGGCACTGCAGGTAAGGAAATGACTTAAACAAAAGCTAAAAAGGGCAACGGAATCTCCACTGTAGTGTAAAGTGATTTGGCAACCGCTGGATGTGGAGAGAGAAGAGAAAGGAGTTCAAGAGAACAGTCTAGTACCTCGCCAACGTACTAGAAGGGCCCTGATACCTTTCACCAAGAAAACGAGCACAGGGCAAGAGGTTTGGAGGAGGGAGAGAACGAGTCGGTTTCACTCCAGTTCAGTCATTCAGTAAAGATGTCGCGTGCTTTGTGTAGACCAGATATTGTGACCTGCGCTGGGGAAGAATACAGGGATCAGAAACAGACATGGTTCTCGTGTCTCACGGAGACCTCCTGGGCCTCATGGAGCTCAGAGTCGGTGGAGAGACAGACATTATCAGTGAAGCCCACAAACCACTGTAAAGGTGCCCCTGTGACTAGAACAGAGAAGGTCACTATGCTCCAAGACCTTGGCGAAGGGATTCAGGGTTGGCCTGGGAGTTCATGAGTGGCTTCCCTTTCCCAAAGAAGCAGTGCATGGCCTGGAATCTGCCGGATCCGTAGGACAGAACGCGGAGAAGAACATTCTAGGCAGGGGAGCGGCATGTACCAAGACTGGAGCCCTAGGGAGGAGGGTGGGGGGGATGATCCCCCCGAGGAGGCTGAGAAGAGGCAGGCTGAGCCAAACCACACAGCCGTGCTGACCGTGCTGGGAGCTTTGTCTTTCTCTAAGTGTTCTGGCCACAGTGTGGGAGGAAGTGCTCTCCAATGCTGCTGATGGGAGTGCACACAGGTACACCCTTCATGGGGGGAAATTTGGCAGGTTATGTAAACAGTGGGAATGGACACACCCTTTGACTCTGCAATGCTACCTCTAGAATATTACCCTACAGAAATGTAAGGCATCTTTTCATGCAAGTGTGAAGCAGCTTATGTACAAGTCTGTTGGGGGTTTCTTATTTGTTTTTTTGGCAGTGTTACTTCTGATAGCTAAAACCTAGAAACAAATAAAATGCTCAGGAACAGAGAACTGGTTAAATAAATGAATATCACTGTGTATAATTGAATATTGGGTAACCGTTGCAAAGAACAAGGAGATAGCTAGGTGCAGTGGCTCATACTTGCAATACCAATGACTTGGGAGGCTGGGAAAGAGGATCACTTGAGGTCAGGGGTTCAAGACCAGCCTGGGCAGCATAGCAAGAGCTTGTATCTATAAAAACATTGAAAAATTAGCCAGGTGTGGTTGCTCACACCTGTAACCCCAGCTACTTGGGAGACTGAGGCAGGAGGATTGCTTGAGCCCAGGAGTTCAAGACTGCAGTGAGCTAGGATGAGGACACGGCACTCCAACGCTGAGTGACAGAGTGGGACCCTCTCTCTTAAAAAAAAAAAAAAGAATGGGGCAGCCTTGTGTGTACTAATAAGAAATAACCTCCAAGATATCTTAAGTAGAAAAAGACAAGCAGAAAAGAAGGGGCAAAAGTGTACCATGTCTTGCTACAGGAGGTCCGGGTTGAAGGCCCCAAAACTCCATTACCTCTTCATCCTCAGTCTGTCCTCACGGTCTCCAGGAGGCTACAGCTGGGGGGTGGAGGGAGGGTGCCCTAAAAACTATCTGGAATCTCTTTGTAATGAGGCATTGTTGACGAGGTCTCTGTTGACTTAGCAACACCTCAGTCAGAAAGCCGACAAGAATTTGCACCCCCCCGCCCCCGCCACCTGTTTTCGGGACTGGCAGTTGGAGTGGGGAGTAGTTTTGGAAGAATGTGTGGCCCGAAAACATAGTTGTAACAACAAAAAAGGGGTGGGAGAAACTGGTCTCTGGAATTCCCTGTTGACTCAACAGGAAAAGAACAGAGCAGTCAAGGGTGTCTTGCTGGCATTAAAGATGTGCATAAACAATCAACTGGCAGTGGTGACAATCCCGGCAAGCCTTTGTTGAGGATGGCTTGGAAGCCCAGATGCAGACTGTTGGTGCTTCCTTGAGGGGGCAGGCTGCCTTGTTGGGTGTGTTTACAGGAGGTGGGGATGGGAGTTCAGGAGCGATCGCCGGGGCATCTGCATCGGTCCTTGGCAGGCATCCCGTAGGTTCTGGGGAGCACAGGTGGGCAAGGCCCGTTCATAGACCCTCCCTGTTTTGGCCGTCGTGGCCGTGGGAGAAGGCCAGAGTGCAAACCTTGTCTTCCAGGCTGTTCCACACGACACTCACCACTTTATTCTAGCAAACAAATATTGTATCTAAAGTTAAAAGGCGAACTACAAATCAAGAAAAATACCATATGAAACCAATATGGCATGGGGAAAAATAAAAACCCTTAAAATATAGTGCTCTTCCAGATCATTAAGAAAGCACTAACACCCCAAAACAAAAAAACAGGCAAACAATGTGACAGAGAATTTGCAGAAGAAATCAAAAGAAATAAAAGTTGTGGAAAAGAATATAAGGGAAATCAGCCTCACTGGTAATCAGAAACGCAAATTGAAGCAAGCTGCCACTTTTGCCCTTTCAGTTCGACACGTTTTTTTACAGGTTTCTGCACACAGCACTGATTGGCACATACTTTAAAATACATAATGCTCAGTGTTGGCAAAGGTGAGAAGGGCACTGCTGATGACAGTGAAAACTGGTACAGTATTTACAATGATACGTGTCAATAAACAGCCTTAAAAATATGATGTCCTGTAGACCTAATAACTTCATGTCTATGAATTCATCCTAAGAAAATAATCAGAAATGCAGATAAAGATGTATGGTAGTGAAAAATCAGAAATGGTCAAAATACCCAACATCAGGAAATTGTTTGATGCATTTTAGAACATCCATACAGTGGACTGTCTCATAGGCGCCCCACACTCTGGTTTATGAAGAATGCTCAAAGATATGAAAAGGTTCTCGGTACAATGTTAAGTGAAATAAGCAGGAGATATAACTGTGTGCAAGATGGTCTCAACGATACCAAAATGTGTGTGTTTTTATATACACACATAAAAGTAGAAAATGATATTAAGGAAATACACCAAAACATTAATAAGAGAGAGTTGGATTGTGTGTTCCAATTCTTTCTTTTATACTTTTCAATACGTTTCCATTTTTTTTATAAATGCACTTTATTTTTATGATCAGAAAAATTATTCAGTAAAAGCTGCCTCTATTTGCAAGGCTGCGTGAACCGTATCAGGTCATTCAGTGTTGATGCCATCTCTCTGTCGTGGAACTGCTGTATTCCGCAATTCATTGCTGCTAAACTTGACCTTCGCTCGTTCCCGTCTCCCACCTGGATCTCTCCGTGAGGCCTCGTCATCCTGCCACCCCCACAGTGCTTGGCTCGATGCCCTTGCACTGCAGATCTCAAGGCACGTGTCATGGGGTCAAAATGTATGCACGACAGGGCAGACAAAACTTCTTCAGGCGCCCATGACCCATCTCATTGTGCCAGAGCCCCCGTTCCCTGTGACACAGGTGGAGAGAGGAGGTCCTAAGCTCATCACTTAAAAAGAGTGAGGGGTCTTCCAGTTTACAGCAGTCTGCTGGCCTTCATGCATACATGCTCCTGTGAAGTTCACGTTCTTTGTTAGGACTCTTTCTTCCCACTAATAAGTCCCCTTGATTCTTCTTACCCAAGATAGCTGCTGGGTGCAGGAGAAATTTATCTATCCCTGTGGCACTGGGGACAGGTCCCTGTGGTTCCTATGCCACCTTCCTGTTGAGGGGTCCTGCCCTCACCATCTGTACTGCTAAGGTGTGACCCAAGGTCTGTTCTCGCAGCAAAGGTAAGGTGGGGAACTGTTCGTGGGGAGCCAGGCCCTCTCCACCTGCTGCCTCAGCCTCCACTGGGTGCTGTGGATCCGCCTGCAACTGGCCTCTGGGTGCCTCAGCACCCCTGCCCACACCCCTGTAGCTAGCCCTTCACCCAAGCCTCTGCTTGTGACCATCTGAGTTGAACTCTTTCCCTGGGGAGTCCCTGACTGATACAAGAGTGCACAGCAGTCTCTGCTGTGGATAGTGGCTCCTGTGATTGGCAGAAACCGAGGCCAGAGAGCCTACGCATACAGTTCTGTTCTCTGAGACTAGTGGGCCTCACTTCCCACTCCGGGTTGGAGGGCTGCCATCCTGTTTGCCTCCCACTTCCGCGGAAGCATGTGCAGCCCAGTCTCCAAGGTGGATGGACTCAGCTGCAGAGCACCTGTTGGTGTCAGGAGACGAGGCCACAGGGAGTTACCACTGCTGGGGTCAAGGATGGCCACATGCATGTCCTGAAAGTCAGCCAGTCCCCTGCCCTGCTCCCCTCCCCTCTCTTCTGAATAGTTTGCTCATGGGGCCCAGTGCCCAGAATACTGTCTGGTCCCAGGAGACGGTGAGTGTCTTGAGGGCAGAGCTGCGATTCCATCAGGTCTGCGTTCTCCCTGCTCAGCAAGCACTCTGCTTAGCATGTCAAAAGTTCTTCCTAAGTATTGACTAACTCTTCTCCTCATCTATTTTCCTATCCAAATTTCACCCTCCTTCAGTGACCCACTGGATGGCACCTTCCACCAAAGCCCTTCCTCGATGAAGAGGGGCTGAAATTTCTGATTAGCAATTTTGAGAAAAACAGACATCAGAATCATAGTCCGAATGTCCCTCCTTGGGCTGCTAGAATGGGCTAACTTTTGCAAGATTTGAAATGCAATAGAGATATGCAATAGAGTCCGAGCAGAGAAAAGGGGGCTCTGGACTTACTGATCGTAGAGCCAGAGCAGGGTCTGGGTGGGTGGGTGGAAGGATGGATGGAACCTATGTCGAATGAAGACTGCCTTTTTAAAAATGAATGCATCTAAGAAAAGAGAGAATATTCCAGAGAGTCTTATAACTGTCTCAAATACTGGGGCATTGTATGAAAAACATACCGCATGTATTTAAGGTTGTAACTATAATCAGTGGGTGAAAGTCTAAGGAAGTGGGTTTTAGCTCATTGTGAAGGGATGTTCTAGCACTGAGAGCCTTTACAAGTGGAGTAGGAGGTTGGTATTCCTCTCACTGCAGACAGGATTTAAACAAAGGCCTCGCAGCATTTTGGGGGTGGGTAGTGAAGGTAAATTCCTTCTGGGGTCACAGAAACCATGGAAGGAAGAGAAAATATTTCTAACCTCCAGTTTCCCGTCTCGTCCACAGGTTACAGTTGCACAGAAATCTTGGGAGGGAAGGAAAGAACCCCGAGAGAGTGGGAGCTCCTCCCCCTCCCCACAGCACACCTGGGAGCTGGGGGAGTTGTACCATCTACTTGGGGTCTTCTGGGACCACTGCAAGAATAATTCCCCATGTGCCCAACAGAAGAGCTCAGCTCTCCCCATTACACAGAATGGAAAACTGAGCTCAGAGAGTGGAAAGGACAATAATGACTGTCGCTGTGTTCTGAGCTTCACCAGGCCCAGTCTCCAACACTTACAGGAGGCTGCGGTTGGCCTCAATTGACAGATGAGGAAATCAAGGCTCAGGGAGATTAAGTGACACCTCCCACCTCCCCGCAAAATGGCACTGCTAGAAAGAACCCAAGCCAGGGTTCAAGTCCCGGTTGCCTGGCTCTCCTTACAAGTCACACGGCCTCGCCTGGGGCAGGAGGCGTCACCCAGACAGCTTGAACTGAAGTCAGAACCCCCTTCCCCACCCTTATCTCTTCCCATCACCCCAAACCTGTCTGTCCCTGCTCCACCCACCCCCTCCTCCCATCGCAGGCTCTCCTGACCTAAATGGAGAAATCCAGTCCAACAATGACAGACTCCGTGTGCCCAGGACTGAAAGGAGCCAGGTGGCGGAGTAAATGACAGTTGGCTACAGGCCTCTGCTTAAATGCTTTCCCCTCTGCCTGTCTTTGCATTCTGGGCCAGGCTGGGTTTGCGAGTGACTCTATGCACCAGGCTCCCCAGCCTGGTGAGGGAGGATCGGTGGGAGGATGGGGAGGCTTAGCTGAGCTCAGGAGATGAGGGCGTGGTCAGCCCTCTCAGTCCAGCCTGGTTGGGGACTCTGAGAAATGTTTGTCGGATCAGCCCCACCACGAGGTGGGGAGGGCGTGGAAGCCAGGGGAAGGGAGGTGCTGGTCTAAACCCCTGGAGGAGAGAGGGGCAGAGTATAAGAATGGCCTCCCTCAAGAAGCCCCTCCCCAGACCCACAGCCAAGAGATAGCCTGTGCCGCAGGCCAGGCAGTGGCCATCCCCAGAGCACCTGCCTCACATCCCCATGGCAGTGAGCCCTGGATCCCAGACAGGCCCCGTTGCCAGGGAGGCAGGGCAGACAGACCGGCATGGGAGAGATCTTTTTCGATCTCCAGTCTCTGGCTCCTCCGTCCTGGGGTCCTGGGACGATCAAGCCACTGGGTCTTCCATGCCGTCTGCCACTGGAGTCCTCAGAGAGAAGCTAGAACTGGTGCGAACGGGGGGCTGAGAGCAAGATTCGGGGAGGGGAAAGATGTCTGAGAACAAACAATGGGCTTGGCCCACCCAATTTGAGCATGAATAAATAAACAACTGCAGTGATGAGCCGACTGCCTTGCCACACAGCCTTGCTGGCCAAGAGAGAATTCCTTCAAAAGAAGGGAGCCTGGTGCCGGCTCATTATTGATGAGCAGGGCCCACCAAGGTGGGGGCCTCTGTTGTTTGTTGCAATTTAACACAGTCCTCGGTGGAGGGGCAGGGAGGGGCAGGCACAGGAGCGGCGAGGAGGGAGGTAGATCTCCGTACAGCAGCCAAAAGCAGTAAGAGGTCAAGTTCACAGCAATCATCCATTGCAGAGACATGCTCAGTGCAATTTGTCCTACCCTCTCTGTGACAAAGGTCTGGGTGTTGCAGCCATGTTGAGCCACTTCTCATAAATAGCAATTCTCCACCCCTGGTCCATGAAATAGATTTATGCCACCAAATATTCAATTTAGTGAGCATATATCAAACACCTGCCGTGGGTCAGACACCGTGCAAGTGTGCGAGGACTCACGGAGATGAGTGAGATGCTCGCATTAATTGTAGGGAGCTTACGCTCTAGAATGTCTGGGTACTGGAGGCAGTTTGCCTGGGAGAAAGCCCTGGGCTTTGACTCAAACAGGCTTGGGTTTGGACACCAGCTCTGTCAGAGCCCAGCCACAGGGCCTCCCCGAGTCATCTGCCCAGCTGAGCTTCCTCATTGATTCAATGGGTCTAATAGTGCCTTCCTTGAAGTATCATTTGAAGGATTATGAAGAAGGATCTGGCCCAATTCCTGCCACATGGTAGCTGCTCAATAAATTAGAGCTACTGGTGGTCGTGATAGTATTTGACCCACACACAAATATCTTGACCTTATAGATTATTCAGGAAATTGCTTAATTCTTTCTGTTTCTATCCAAAAGTTTGGCATTTTTTAGTTGCTCTTGGAGTAGCCTTCCTCACCCAGAATTCTTCCACTATTGTCTTTGCTGGAGGAGAGCAGTTGGTTTCCCCTCTGTAAATTTAAAAATCTTCCTTCAGAACGAATTCCATTGCATTACATTTATGACGGTAGCCTCATGCTTTAGAAAGTAATAATATTAAATAGCAAGCATTTATTGAGTGCTTGCTGTGTGCCAGGCACTGTGTTGAGTGCCTTGTATCCGCTATCTCATTTGATCTCCACAGCAAACTTTAACATAGACACTTCACTGTCACCATTTTGCAGATGAAGAAATGGAGAACTAGAGAGGTTAACTTAGTCGTGATCACACAGCAGGTGACAGAGTGAAGATTCAGATGAGCCTGACTCAGAGCTCTTCCCCACCATGAGATTTACACGTGGATTTCCTGTAGCGTGCAAGCCTTGCGTAGCGCCATTTGACTCAGGATAGCAGGGCCACGGATGGGCAAATTAGGACCGAGTGCAGCAGTAGTTCTAGGATGAGAATTGCAGCACACTGAGAATTTCCGGGCCAGGAACCAGAAGATTCTGACTCCCACTGGTCTCTGATTGTTACCGGTGTGTGACTTCCTGTCATCTCAACTAGACTGTCACTTACTCAAAGGCAGGGGCTGGCAACCAGTCAGCAGGTACTTGTTGGGCACTAGCTGTCTGTCTCACCTGTGCTGAGTGCTGCACAGTCTAAGGAGAAGAGCCCTGGCTGCAAGGTGTCACTGGCAGCTGGAGGACAGACCCATACCGGTGCTGCGATGACCGGCCACACCAGGCTGCCCGTGCCCAGGACCTCATGTGGAGCAGAGAGACACTCTTGGCTGGCATCAAGTCAGACATCTCCCGTGTCTGGGAGCACAGATTAGGTGCTCATACATACCCAGCAAATTGAATTTCCTATTCTTGGAGGTCACCAAAAGATAGCACCTCTGGGCCATGTCGAGCTGGGGTTGCTGATTCTCATGTGGGCACAGAGGTAGGAAATGCAATTGTCCTTTTGGTAAATCTGTCCATTTCAAAGAGAAGCAAGCTCGGGCTTTGTGGGTGTGTGGCCTCATCACAGCAGTGGAGAAAATAGTGAGCTCCTGTTTGGGAATTGGACACAGGGCCTTGTTGTCCCAGGAGACCCAAACCCAGGAGAGATGATGTTCACTGGCTTGGCCTGGCCCCCAGTGTGCCCAGATCTGCCCTGGGAGAAACAGGAGGAAGGCCAGGCTTCCAAACCCGAGCACCTCACTCTGCATTTTTCCTCCTGCTGGAGACACTGGCTCCCGCTCGTTCAAGGGTATAATATTCTCATGTCTCTCTCTTTCCCTTCCTTTATAATCAGCGCTGATTCTCAGAAAAGGCTGCAGAAATGTATTCTTATTAAGGGGTAAATAACTGAACACATTTTATAGTGTTGCCTCTCTCAGGGTATTTGCATTTAAACTGGGACCAACGGTTTAAGTGAAAGGAATAAAACACGGAGAGTGGAATTTCAGATCTTCGTGGATACTGAATAATGTTTTGGATGGTTGTAGTGCTTTGGATCTTTCATGGTAATACCACCTATTCTTACTAAACATAGCTGGTCCTGATCAACTGGACGTTCTCTTTGCCTCAGAAGGTTAAAGTAGAGGTCTCCCTGCTGAAGAGTGTCTTCCCCTCCCCACACACCTTGGCGGCCTTTGAACCCTGGTTTCCTGATAGGCCTGTGCGGGGTTCATGAGCCGGGGTTCAGGAATTGCCTCCGGGTCTTGTTCTTTGTCTCCTGTTTCTGAGGACAGAAATGCTGGGCCAGCCCCACAGAGCATGGTAGTATCTCGCTGTGGTTTATTTGGAGCTGGAGATGGGGGTGGGGACAAAGAAGAGCAGTACTTAGTGCAGGGTGGGGGCAGGGAACAGCTGGCGTGGCTTCGAGGGAGCAGCTGCCACAGAGCCCGCTCTGTGGGTGTACAGCGAAATGGTGGCTTTTAATACTTTTCAAGAGATAATCTCGTTCCGTAAATTCCAGCTGAGGAGGTGGGAAGATGTCTCGGATGATTCCTGCCCTCCCTCCCGTCCTCCTGCAGTGTCCGCCAGAGACCCTCCCCAGTGTCCAAGCACAGTGGGGTCCTCGGGGTCCTGTCACTCCATCCGCACCCCTCCTCCTCCTCCAGCTCTGACCTCCTGGCCTCCTGCAGAGGCCAGCTAGGGCAGGAGGAAAGGTTCCGGGCCCTTCATCAATCACCATCTCCCTGCCTGGCGGTGCCCAGGGACAGGAAGCTGCCATCTCCACAGCCGCGTGGCGTGGTTACCAGCGATGCCAGGAGATAATGACAGGTTGAGTGTTCTCTGCCTAGTGAGGACTTGCATGCAAATGACTCGGCGCTGAATGGGCTTAATTGTCACTGCCTGATGTGGTGGCTCAGACCACCGCCTCCTTCCTCCTCTGGCGGGGAGGAAATGGAGCAGGGAGCCAAGAGAGCCTGTGCTGTGCGGATGGGTGGACTCGAGATGGCCCCTGGGACCTGGAGCCCTGGGGAGAGGGAGGCTGGCGTTTCCCCTCTGCGGGCTGGGCCCGCTAGTGCACAGCTGTGAGTGGAGAGTGGGGATTTGCTCCGACGTGATCCAGAGTGAGACACAGCGCTACAACCAACCATAAATCCCTTTATGCCTCGCGGCTCAGCCGTGAGAGGCTGTCACGTGCCTGCAAGATGTTCCTGCTTGGCCAGCCAGGCCCGGGAGGAGAGAGGAGGGGTGCAGAGAACAAGGCAATAAGTGCCCTCCCTATGCGCTGCCTGAAGCCCTGCCCCAGCCCACCACCACCCCCGGAACTGCTGCCGGGGACACGTGCAGACCTGGCACGGAAGATGTGAGGGTGGACAGAGTGGAGAGAGCCAACAATTGCAGACTACTCCATTTCGGGCGTTTTGCTCAAGCTTTCACACGATGTGTGTGAAGACTCATCCACTTCTCACCACATCCCTAGCATGTAGGCTCTAGTTTATTATCCCCCATGTTTGCACATAAGGAAAACGAAGCATAGAGAAGTTAAGGAACTCACTCCAGATTACATGCTTTGGCAGAGCCCAGATTCAAATGCAGAGCCTGGCCCTCGACCTTGCACTCTGCTATTCCACCTCCCTCTGGTCATGCACCACTTACCCAGTGCTCTCCTGGAGTCCGCAACCGTGATGAGTCCGGCATGCTAAGCTGGGCTTTAGAGTCTGTCTGTGAGGGAGCGGACATCACATGATCTGATGTTTGTGCATCTGTGTGTGTTGTATGCCCATCTTCCGACCCAGCTGGAGATCCCCTGATCTAACCAGAGCCAGGAGCCGGCAGCCCTTTCTGAGCTGAATCCTGGAGTGGAGTCCGTGTTGACAAGGAAAGTGCAGGGTGGTGGCAAGTTGTCTAGTGCTGAGGAGGAGAAGGTTCGGGGAGAACTCAGGGAATATGTTCACACGGTGGGGAGAGGGGCCGTGATGCTGCTGAACAGAAAAGCTCTGAACTCATTCAACACAT
>CAUYSK010108650.1:0-19582 GCA_963575035.1 Avahi laniger
CTGGAATTGATAAATGAATTCAGTAAAGTCTCAGGATACCAAATCAATACACACAAATCAGAGGCATTCTTATACACCAATAACAGTCAAGCCAAAATTCAAATACAAAATGCAGTACTTTTAAAATAGCTTCAAAGAAAATTAAATATCTAAGAATATATTTAATGAAAGAGATGAGAGACATATACAGGGAGAACTATGAAACACTAAGAAAAGAAATTGTAGAAGATGTAAACAGATGGAAAAATCTACCTTGCTCATAGCTTGGTAGAATCAACATTGTTAAAATGTCCATGCTATCTAAAGTGATCTACAGAATTAATGCAATCCCTATCAAAGTACCATCATCATTCTTTACAGATCTAGAAAAAATAATTCTACACTTTGTATGGAACCAGAGAAGACCTCATGTAGCCAAAGCAATCTTAAGCAAAAAGAACAAACTGGGAGGTATGAGTCTACCACACTTCAAGTTGTACTAAAAGGCTATAGTGTCTAAAACGGCATGGTACTGGCACAGGAATAGAGACATCGACCTTTGGAACAGGACTGAGAATCCAGAGTTGAAGCCATCCACATATTGTCATCTAATCTTTGACAAAGCAAACAAAAATATACACTGGGGAAAAGAATCCCTTTTCAATAAATGGTGCTGGGAAACCTGGATAGCTAGATGCAGAAGATTAAAACTGGATCCCCACCTCTCACCTCTTACAAAAATCAATTCAAGATGGATAACAGACTTAAACCTACAGTATGAAACCTTAAGAATTCTAGAAGAAAATGTAGGAAAGACTCTTTCAGTCATCAGCCTAGGCAAAGAATTTATGAAGAAGACCCCCAAAGCAATCACAGCAGTTCAAATTTAATATTGGTTACATATGGTGTTGGTTTTTCCATTCTTGAAACACTTCACTTAGGAGAATTGTCTCCAGTTCCAGACAGACTTTTGTGAAAGATATTAATTCATTTTTTATCAGTGAGTAGTACTCCATGGAATACAGAAACAGCATTTTATTAATCCACTCATGAATTGATGGGTACTTGCATTGATTCCCCATCTTTGCAATTGTAAATTGTGCTGCAAAACACATTCAGATGCAGATGTTTTTGTGATAAAGTCTTTTTTTCCTTTGGATAAATACCCAATAGTAGGACTACTGGATCAAATGGTAGGTCCACTTTTAGTTTGTTGAGGAATCTCCACACTGTTTTCCATGCAGGTTGTAGTAATTTGCAGTCTTGTCAACGGTATAGAAGCATTTCTTTCTCTCTGGATCCATATCAACATCTATTGTTTTTGGACTTTTTGATAAATGCCAGTCTAACTGGGGTAAGGTGATATCTTGTTGTGGTTTTAATTTGCATTTCCCTGATGATGAGTGATGGTTAGCATCTTTCCATATATTTATTGTCCATTTGTCTTTTATTGAGAAGCTTCTGATCATGTCTTTTGCCCCCTTTTGAATAGGGTTGTTTTTCCTGCTGATTTGCTTCAGTTTTTTGTAAATTCTGATTATTAGTCCTTTATTGTATTTGTACTTTATGAATATTTTCTCCCATTCTGTATGTTGTCTATTGGCTCTGTTTATTGTTTTCTTAGCTGTGCTGAAGCTTTTTAATTTAATCAAATGCCATTTATTAATTTTTGTTGTTGCCATGATTGCCATTAGGGTCTTTTTCATAAATTCTTTGCCTAGGCTGATATCTAGAAGAATTTTACCTACATTTTCCTCTAGAATTCTTATGGTTTCATTCCTTAGATCAGCTGTTTATCTGTCTTTAAATAATGTTTGTGAGTGGTTAGATGAAGGAGTCCTGTTTCATTCCTCTGCATGTGGCTATCCAGTTATCTCAGCACCTTTATTGAATAGGGCTTCTTTTCCCCATTGTACATTGTTGTATGGTTTTTCAAGGATCAGTTGATTGTAGGTAGATGGTTTTATATCTGGGATCTGTTGTGTTCCATTGGTCTATGTCTATTTTTGTGCCAACACCACGCTGTTTTGGTTACTATGGCCTTATAGTCTGAAGTCTGGTAACATGATGCCTCCAGATTTGTTCTTTTTACTTAATATTTCTTTGGCTCTTCTGACTCTTTTCTGGTCCCAAAACATAGAATTATTTTTTCTAGATATGTGAAATATGACTTAGTATTTTGATGGGGATTGTGTTGAATTTGTCACTTTGGGTGGTATAGACATTTTAACAATGTTTATTTTACTTATCTGTGAGCATGATACATTTTTCCATTTGTTGATATCTTCTGCAATTCCTTTCCTCAGAGGTTCATACTTCCCCCTGTAGAGATCTTTCACGTCCTTGGTTAAGTATATTCCTAGGTGTTTTATTTTCTTTATACGTATTGTGAATCTGATTGAATGTTTGATTTGACTCTCAGCCTTACAGTTATGAGTATGTAGAAATGCTACTGATGTATGTACATTGATTTTGAATCCTGAGACTTTGCTGAATTTATTTATCAATTCCAGGAGACTCTTGGTGGAATATATGGGGTTTTCTAGATACAAGATCATGTCTTCAGTGAAGAAGGATAGTTTGACCTCTTCTTTTCCGATATGGATACCACTAATGTTCTCTTGTCTGATGACTCTGGCTAGAACTTCCAGCACTATATTGAATAGAAGTGGTGACAGTGGGCATCCTTGTCTTGTTCCAGTTCTTAGGGGGGATGTTTTCAACTTTTCCCCATTCAGTATGATATTGGCTGTGGGTTTGTCATATGTGGCTTTTATAATTCTGAGATATATTCCTTCTATGCCTAGTTTGTTGAGGGTTTTTACCATGAAAGCATGCTGGATTTTGTCAAATGCTTTTTCTACACCTGTTAGGAGGATCATTTTTTCTCTGTTTTTGCTTTTGTTTATGTGGTGAATTGTGTTTATTCATTTACGTATGTTGAATCATCCTTGCATCCCCGTGATGAGGCACACTTTGTCGTGGTGGATTATTTTTTTAATGTCCTGTTGAATTCAGTTTACTAGTATTTTACATTCTATATTTGCATCTATATTCTTGTGGAATGAGTTGGGGAGGATTGCCTGCTTCTCAATATTATCAAATAATTTCAGTGTTATGGGTAGTAGATCTTCTTTATAGGTCTGATAGAATTCAGCAGTGAATTCATCTGGTCTAGGGCATTTTTTACTGAGAGGTTTTTTATGACTATGTCAATCTCACTCTTTGTTCCTGGTCTTTTCAGGAGTTCTCTTTATTCCTGGTTGAGACTTGGGAGGTTGTGTGTTTCCAGGAGCTTGTCCATTTCCTCTGTATTCTCTAGCTTATGTGAGTAGAGACTTATGTAGTATTCATGGGTGATTCTTTGTATTTCTGCAGTATCAGTTGTAATGCCACCATTTTTGTTTCTGATTGAGCTTATTTGAGTAATTTCTCTTCTGTTCTTGGTTATTCTAGCAAGATGTCTCTTGATTTTTTGTTTGTTTGTTTGTTTTCAAAGAACAAACATTTACTTTTGTTAATCCTTTCTATTGTTTTTTGTTTCTTTATTTTTCAATTCATTTAGTTCTGCTCTTGCCTTTGTTGTTTCTTTTCTTCTGCTGGCTTTGGTTTGTTCTTCATTATCTAGTTCCTTGAGGTGTGACAATAGGTTGTTAATTTGTGATCTTTCTGTCTCTTCAATGTAGGAGTTTAGGGCTATATGAATTTTCTCCTGAGAAATGCTTTTGCTGTGTCCCAAGGATTTTGATAGTTCGTGTACCCTTTGTTGTTCAGTTCAAAAATTTTCTGATTATCATCTTAATATCATTTTTGAACCAGTAACCATTCAGCAGCAAATTATTTAATTTCTGTGACATCCTGTAGGTTTCTATTTTAATTGATTTCTAGTTTTATTCTTCTGTGATCTGAGAAGGTACATGGTATGATTTTGATTTTTTTTTTAAATTTCTTGAGACCTATTTTGTGTCCTCAGATAAGATCAGCCATGCAGAATGTCCCACTTGCAGCTGAGAAGAATGTGTATTCTGTAGTTTTGGGGTAGAATGTTCTGTAAATGCCTGTTAGGTCCATTTGATTTAGAGTTTGGGTTATATCCATTGTTTATTTATTTTTTCCTTTGATGATTTGTCAAGCTCTGACATGGGCTGTTTTGGTCCTTGGCAATTATGATGATGCTGTTTTTTTCTTTGCTTAGCTCTAAGAAGATTTGATTTATGTATCTGAGAGATGCTCTGTTGGGTGTATGTAATATTTCAGATTGTTATTTTTTCATATTGGAAAGCTTCCTTTACTATTATATAATGACCCCCTTTGTATTTCTTTACCTTTGTTGGCTTAAAGACAATTTTATCTGATATGAGAATACCTACTCCTGCTCTCTTTTGATTTCCATTTGTGTGAAATACTTTTTCCATCCTGTCACATTGAATCTGTGTGTGTCCTTGTGATTTAGATGTGTTTCCTGGAGACAGAAAGATACTTGGGTTGTATTCTTTCATCCATTCAGCCAGCCTATGTCTTTTGAGAGGTGAAATTCAGTCTATTAACATTGATCGATAGCAGCGATATAGGGGATATTGGTCTTTTGATCCTGTTGGGTGGTATCTTATTGCTTTGTTTTGCCTCTCATTTTATTGTTTTATAGGGGTAGTGAGTTTGGGGGTTTTGTTCCAGGTGAATTTACACTGGTGAGTATCTGTTTTGCTGATTTGTGTATAGTGCTGTTCTGAGTATTTCATGCAGAGCAGGTCTGATCATGGCAAATTCCCTCAGTGTTTGTTTGTGTGGAAAATACGTAATTTCTCCATCAATTTTGAAACTTAGTTTTGCAGGATACAGAATTCTAGACCGACAGATGTTTTGTTTATGTCAGCTGAAGATGGTGCCCCAATCTTTTTTGGCTTGTCAGGTTTCCACTGAGAAGTCTGATATGTTTTCCTTTGTAGGTTATTTGATGCTTTCATCTTGCTACTTACAGAATTTTCTTCTTCATTTTGACTTTGGCCAGGTTGAATTACTATGTATCTCAGAGATGACCTATTTGCTATGAATGTTGCTGGTATTCAGTGTCCATCTTGTATCTTTATGTCTGAATTTCCAGAGATACCAGGGAAGTTTTCTTCAAATAGGTTTTCCATGCTTCAGTTCTTTCTTCTTCTCCCTCAGGGAGACCTATAATTTGAATATTAGTTCACTTCATATAGTCCCCTATCTCTCTCAATGATTGCTCGGACTTTTTAATACTCTTCTCTGCCTCTTTGAATGACTGTATCTCAAGAGCCTTGTCTTCAAGTTCTGAGATTCTTTCTTCTCCTTGGTTTAGCTTGTTGTTAAAGATTTCTTCTGCATTTTGAAATTCCCTAAATGACTTTTATTTCCTTAAGTTCCATTATATTTTGTCCTATGTCGTCTACCCCTCTAGTGACTGTTTCATTTTTTTCATTGATTTCCTGAAATATTTTTTTGGCTTCTTTTTGTTTGTTGTCAACTTTCTCTTTGAGTCAATTCATGTTATTTACCATCCATATTCTGTATTCTATTTCTGTCATTTCAGCAATTTCCTTGTGGGTGTGGTCCACTACTGTTGCTCTGTTGTGTTCCCTTGGGTGTTTCAAACTATTTTGTTTTTTCATGTTACCAGTGTTTTTTGCTGGTTTCCTCTCATCTGGCTTACCTTCGCTCAGCTCTGGGTTAATAGAATTGCAGGGCATCTGTTCTCCTTTGCTGGGCACTCTCTCCAACCAAGTCCAGAAGTGATGGCCAGTCACTCAGGCTGGGCGGTCCTGAGTGAATTGTTGGATCTTGGGGAGGTTCTTGGCCCCACTGGCAGTGATGGGGACTCAGTAGTGGGTTCTTATGGTGCAGACATAATTCTGGAGACTCAGGGGTGGAGTCACAGTCTTGTCAGGGGCCCAGGAGCTACAGAGGCAGAACCTCAGGCTCAGGCACAGTGATTGCTTCCAAGCTTGCTCAGGGGGTTTCAGGGGCAGAGCCTCTCTTATGCAGGGCTGTTCCACTAGCATGGGGACTGTTGATGCCCTGTCACCTAGTCTCAATGGCCTAGGGCACACATAGGTGGGCTGCTGCTGCTGTTCAGCCCAGGTTCTCCCTGTACACGTAGAACCCACTGATTCAGCTCCTTCAGGCTTCCCAAGTGGTGCCTGTGGCATCTGAATTCCTGCTCTGTTTGCCTCTTATGCAGGGGAGGAGGCATGCTCAGCCCCTAGTCATAGGGCACTATACAGGGGAGTGTGTGCTTCCTCCCCGGCTTGGCAGGGGTGATGCAAAGGCTATTGCTAGGAGGCTGGATCCTGTGCAGACTTGGCTCCCTGCACCGTAATGATCAGGATGGCATCGCTTGCAGAAACATGGGATTGGCAGGCATGAGCTCTCTGCTCACCAGCTTTTTGGTGGAATGTGTCTGCACCGACTCTGAGCAACTCCCTGATCAGCCCAGAGGTCTGCAGTGGAGGAGGGAGACCCTTCACAGATGGTGCTGATCATAACTTTTATTTCTCTTCCAAAAAGCAGTGTCCCCTTGGTTTGCTTCTATCCTGCTGTCTTCCCACTTCAAAGCAGTGTACATTGTTTTGCGATCCCCAACTTTATCTTTGAGATGGTGAGTGATGCTTATGAGTAAGAATCAGCCATGCCCTGTTTGGTTGGCTGGTAGATGCTGTAATGCACTGTAAAGTTGTTCTCCCTGTCAGTGGTTGATGCTTGCGGGAGAGAGCCAACTACAAAGATGTACTTTTGTGCTTGCGATAAGCTCTAGTCCCTCAGCCCCAAGCTTTCAGGAGGGCCTTGTAACTTCTAAGGGGTTGCTTGATTTCCCCCACGGCAGAGATGGGTGGAGGGGCAAGGCTGCGTGCAGTTTCGTTGTGAGTCTGGAAGGCTTTGCCGTGCCCCCGCAGGGCTCAGAGGTCATTTTCCTGGCCACCAGGGGGAGCTGCTGGGAGGAGAGTCGAGGCCCACTCTCCAAGCCAGAAAGGCTGCTTGTGAGGGAGGGGTCGCACTTTCCAGGCTGGCCGTGGGGAGTGAGCTCCACCCCTCTTGCTTTGCCCCTGCCCTCGGGCTCTGAAGGGCTGCACTAGGTTGCTGTGGCACCATTGGCTATGGTGCCATGCGCTGGGATCCTCACACCTGATTGCAAGCTGCACTCAGTTGCTATGGTGCTGGCTGGGATAGTCCCCATCAGAGCATACTTTATTCCGTTCTATGGCTCCATAGGCTGGGATCTTCCCCACTGGAGGACCCTCCCTAGCTGACAGCTTGGCTTTCCTGTGGTAGGGGATGGGTGTTTCCCCAGTTTGCCACGTCTTGGACCGCCACAGTTTTCTCCCATCAGTTCCGCCCACATGGACTCCCTCAGCTCCTAAGTCCAGCTCCTAAACTCCACCCCTCCTCCCGCGCCCCCACCCCCGTATCCCCCAGCTACTGGCTTGAGGCCTGGGGGCACCAGATCCCGCTTGTGTGTCTGATCTGCTGTCGTGCATCTCCAAGAAACACAAGCAAGCAGGGAGCGCCCAGATCGGGTGCCCCAGGTCCCCAAGGAGAGAGGGGTAGGCCCCCGTCTCTGTGGAAACTTGAGACTGCAGGGTGCACCAGCTGGGGGAAGGAGCCACTCACCAAATTATCTGCTCAAACTACTCTCCCAGTTGCAGTAATTGGGGGAGGGACAGGGAGAGGTAAGAATCTGAATGGGAGAAAGCCTGCTCTCTGTCCTCTCTCCTCACTCTCCTTGGAGAACTCTGTACCGAGTGTGTTCAAGATCTGGGATCACGTAAGTTCTTTCCACAATTCCATGGTTGCCACAGTGCTTGGCTTTGTGGGGGTGGAAAAGCTTCCCAGTAACTTGGTAGCCCACTGATCACCAAAGGATGCAAGAGGGAGAAAGGGAATGTCCTTTACCCCTTCCTTCACTAGGCTTCCAGCTCCCTGGGTTTGGTCATTGCCAATATCTTTTGTTTACTCTATCCTCTTCCTTCTCTGCCTCACAATTTTCCTCTGCGAGGTCCCTGGCAGGCTCTGACACTTCTCTCATTGAAATTCACCTGTTCTGGATCCCCTCTCCCACCTCCCCTATTCTAAACCCTTCCTTCTCTACTGGATGGTCTGGCAATCAATGTCTCTAGTCAGCCATCTTGCTCCATCCTCATTATTTATTTTAATGCTCAAATTGTGCCAGATTTAGCCAGTGGCTACCCACTCAAGTTGACTTCTCTGTGCCTCTGACATGTCTCATCATTCTTTGACACAGAGTTTGACTTACTTTAACATTTACTTCCTTACTTTCAGGCTCACCTTGTGCTTCCTACCCTATTGATTATTTCTTTGTGGGGCTCTGGTACCTTTAATGGGAGATGGTATTTAGGCATAGGTGTATGGCTCTTTTTTAGTTTAATATTTTCATATCATCTTCCACTTAGTTGCACTGAACACAGACATTTTTATGTGATAATGCTCATTTAGTGTTTGTTGAACTATGCTTTATGTCTTAAAGAACATGATTAGTTTAGTAAGTATTTTGTGTGTGCCTGGAAAGATTATGTTTATATTTTTTGTTGCATGTAGGGTTCTGTAAATGTCCATTAAATTTGTTAATTGTATTGTTTAAATCTTCTGTATCCCTACTAATTGTTTGTTTGTTTGCTAGATCTATCAATTACTGAGAGACATAAGTTTAAAATCTCCCACTGCAGTTGTGAATTTGTCTAATTCTTGTAGTTCTGTCAATTTTTGCATTGCATAGTTGAGGCTTTGTTATTATGTACATACAAGAATAGATCTTTTCTCATTTTTAGGGACACGTTTTATTGTTTTGTATTTAAAACCTATTTTGTTTGTTATTAATAAAACTATATTAGCTTTCCTTTGTTTGGATGGTATTTCTTTTTCCATTCTATTTCATGTTCACTTTTTTCTTTTTTTTACTTTTCAGAAAATGTTCTGCCAAAAAAGTGAATGCATTGATTTGTTTCTGAATTTACCAGTAGAATTTATAATTAGCAACAAGGATAAACAGTATATTAATATAGCCAAACATTTTTCTTCGCCATTTTTTTATTTTATAAAATTTTACCTATATAGAAAAGTCAAAAGGTATCCTTTATGTACAATAGTCCTCCCTTAATCGAGACTCCCAGTGGATCCCTGAAACCATGGATAATACTGAACCCTATATACACTATGTTTTTTTTCCTATATATGCATATCTATGATACAGTTTAATTTATAAATTAGGCACAATAGTAGATTAATAACAACAATAAAATAGAACAATTATAACAGTATACTGTTCACAGTTTCAATGATAGGATATTCTTTTTACTATAGGTCTTAGCAAATTCAGCATTCAATTTTTTTTCTTTCCTTACTTAGTTGAGAACTTTCATGTTTTCACTTAAAGGAAGTACTTTATGTCTTCTCTTTGGGATATCCAAATTGTCAGCATCACTACTCTTGCGTTTTGGGTCTATTATTAAGTACTATAAGGATTTCTTGAGCACAAGCACTGTAATACCATAATAGTCAATCAGATAACCAAGATGCTTAGCAAGTGATTAACAGGCCTGTAACCTATGTAGCGTGGATATGCTAGACAAAGAGATGATTCACATCCTGGGTGAGATGGAGCAGGAAGATGTGATGTTTCATCATGCTACTCAGAATGGCATGAAATTTAAAAATTATGAGTTAATTTGTTTCTGAAATTTTTCATTTACTATTTTTGGACTGTGGTTTACTGCAGACAACTGAAACTTTGGATAAGTGGGGGACTACTTTAGATTCATCAATTGTTTACATTTAGCTGCATGTGATTTATGTCTCTTTGTGTATATATGTATATATAAAGAAAGAAAGATTCTTTGCTGAACCATTTGAAAGTAGCTTGCAGATATCATGACACTTCAATCCTAAACATTTTACCGCATATCTCTTAAGAACAATAGCATTACTATTATTACACTCAGAGAAATTCAACATTGATACAATACTGTTATGTAGTATACCATCCATATTAAATTTTATCAATTTTCCTAACAATATCCTTTATAGATTTTTATTTGTTTTGATCCAGGATCCCACCAACATTCATGCATTGTATTTAGTTGTCATGCCACTTTAGTCTTTTTAAATCTAGAATAGCACTCTCCCATTTTTTCTTTTAATTTTTTTGTGACATTGGCATTTCCGATGAGTCCAGGCAGTTGTCCTGTAAATGTTCCACAATATTAAACTTGTCTGATTATTCTCCCATGATTAAGTGTTTTTAGTAAGACTACATAGATGATACTCTGTCCTTTCTAGGCACAAAATGCCAGTTTATTCCAGGGACCTTGATGTCCATTGATAATTTTATGTATAACTAGGTGAATACTTTTTACTTCCCCCATAAGAAATAGACACATTGTTTTGGATACAGGTGAAATTATAGTTTATAATTAGCTCCACAGTCCCTGTCTAGGTTACCTGTTTGCAGAAGTGCTCAGCATTAGAAGGAGTTCTTACATCTATTCTGCCATCATATTTTCCTGTCTCAGAGCATTTGTCTGGTCTGACTGGCTGGCTATCTCTCTCTCTCTCTCTCATAGAGTTTTTTCAGCAACTTCATGTGCAAAGTCTTCTTAGGCACGTTTTCTTGGGAGCTTGGCCACTTTCCCCTCTCATTATACAAGGACCTTCTCATGCTACCTCAGATTGATCATTTTTATGAGGCAAATATGATATGAGAAAGTTTCTTTTCTGTTAATCTTACATCCTGACATGCTGTTATATCATATATGCCCTTTTTTCTCTTGGGAAGTACACCGCATTTTCTCACATGGATTCTGTATTAGGTTTCTATTGCAACCATAACAAATTTGTCACACATTTAGGGGCTTAAAACAACACATTTGTCACATTAGAGTTTTGTAAGTCAGAAGTCTAGAATGGGTCTCATTGGACTAAAGTCAAGGTGTTGGCCAGCTGCATTCCTTTCTAGGGGATCTAAGGGAGAATCTGTGTCTTACTCATTTGGTTGTTGGTAGAACTCAGTTCCTCACAACTGTAAGTCTGAGATTCCTGTTTTCTTGTTGTCTGTCAGCTAAGAGATTTTCCCAGCTTCTACAGACCACCTTCATTACATGGTTTGTGGTCCCCTTTCTCTAACTTCAAAGCCAATAATGGTAGGTTGAGTCCTTCCCGTACTTAGAATTTCTCCATTTTCATTTTTCATTTGTCATCACATCATTCTCTGATTCAGCTGGGAAAAGGTCCTCTGCTTTTAAATACACATGCAATTAGAGTGCACCCACCCAAATAATACAGAATGATCTCCCCCATCTCAAGGTCCTTAATTTAATCACATCAGCAACATTAATTTTGCCTTATAAAGTAACTTAGTAACAAGTCCTGGGAATTGTGCTGTGGACATCTTTGAGTGGGCATCATTTTGCCTACCACAGATTTTATTATAGCAGCCAGCCATAAACTGACACTCAGTGTACAATTCATCCATTATTTCGTTCAACCAACAAAAATATTAATCAGCATCTATTAAATTGAGCATCTATTAAATGCCAGGTATTGTTTTAGGGTTCCAAGGTTATAAAACTAAGAAATCTAACTGACTCGGCCGGGCACGGTGGCTCACGCCTGTAATCCTAGCTCTCTGGGAGGCCGAGGTGGGCGGATCATTCTGAGCTCAGGAGTTCGAGACCAGCCTGAGCAAGAGTGAGACCCCACCTCTACCAAAAAAAAATAGAAAGAAATTAATTGGACAGCTAAAAATATATATAGAAGAAATTAGCTGGGCATGGTGGCGCATGCCTGTAGTCCCAGCTACTCGGGAGGCTAAGGCAGTAGGATCGCTTGAGACCAGGAGTTTGAGGTTGCTGTGAGCTAGGCTGATGCCACGGCACTCGCCCCAGGCAAGAGAGTGAGACTCTGTCTCAAAAAAAAAAAAAATACATTTCCCCTCCTCTTTCAGGAGCTCCCCACAGGATGCCTTCTGCGGAACAGGGTCGTTTGCACTCGTGACAGGTGCAATGGTAACACTACACCCTGTCAGAGGGGAGTTCTCGTTGAATGTGTGGGCACCAGGAGCTCACCAGGGAGGGACATGTCCCTGCTCCAAGGGAAGGGTCCCTGAGGGCAGAACAGAGAGGAAGTAGAGCCTCTTCCCCTTTCTTATCCTTCTTCTTCCCACCCTGGTTATGCCACGAATCTATACACAATGAACAGATGGGAAGACTGAGGCCCAGAAACAACCCAGCCCCTGGTCCTGTGCCCGGATGGCTGTCACTGGAGACCCCCTTCAGGGTCACCTCTAGAAGATGTGTGCTGATTCCAAGTGATCTTAGAGCCCCTCTCCTGGTGAGCCGACCCACTGGACACGGGCCCTGCCATGGAATGACAGCCTAGTGAAGAAGGTTCTCATCTTAGTCTTTAGTGCCACCTGGTGGCCAGTAACCATCATAGCTCTGATTTGCCTTAAAAGCTGCTCCTCAGAAGCTTTTTATTTTTGAGACAGTCTAGCTCTGTTGCCTGGGCTAGAGTGCAGTGGTGTCAGCCTAGCTCACAGCAACCTCAAACTCCTGGGCTCAAACGATCCTCCTGCCTCGGCCTCCCGGAGTGCTAGGGTTACAGGCGTGAGCCACCGCACCGGCCTAAAGAACTTACCCTATCCTATAACTTCATTCCACAGAGAAGGCTCATGGAACAGCACTGACCTGCCCAGCCACATAGCAATTCATTCCTTTCTTTCAATTCATGCCTTAAAATGTGAATGAGCATGGCCTGAGTGCCACAGCAAGCCAAATAGACAGACAAGCAGGGCTGAAGGAAAACAAATAAACAAGAAAAAATATCAGTGATAGGAGCTGTGTGGAGAAGTAAAATACAGAGCTGGGACAGAGAGTCACTGGGAGGCTACTTTAAATTTGGAGGTCAGGGACGGTTTCTGGGAGGAGGTGATGTTTATTTATTTATTTATCTATTTTTGAGACAGAGTCTTGCTCTGTTGCCCTGGCGAGAGTGCAGTGGCATCATCACACCTCACAGCAACCACAAACTCCTGGGCTCAAGCCATCCTCCTGCCTCAGCCTCTGGAGTAGCTGGAACTACAGGCAAGTGCCACCATTCCTGGCTTATTTTTTCTATTTTTTAGTAGAGACGGGGTCTCACTCTTGCTCAGGCTGGTCTTGAACTCCTGAGCTCAAGTGATCCTCCCGCCTCAGCCTCCCAGAGTGCTAGGATTACAGGCGTGAGCCACCATACCCGGCCCGAGGTGACATTTAATATAGCTGAATAATAAGCTGGTTTGCAAAGACCTTCAGGAGCAGCGTTGCAGGCAGAAGGGGTTGCTTATGTCCCTGAAATGGGGATGAGCTTTTGTGTTTGAGGGATCGATTATGTTCAATTTATCTATTTTTTTATTTTCTTGCTCATTCTTTGGGTATTATATCTAAAAATCCTTTGCAAAATCGAAGGTCATGAAGATTTACCTCTATGTTTTCTTCTAAGAGTTTTATAGTTTTAGCTCTTAAATTTTGATCTATTATTATCCATTTTAACTTAATTTTTTATGCTATGAAATAAGGCTCCAGTTTCATTCTTTTGCCTGGGGCAATCCAGTTGTCCCAGCACTATTTGTGGAAAAAACTATTCTTTCTCCATTGAATGATCTTGGGCCGCTTGTTGAAACTCAGTTGATTGTAGATGTATGGGCTTATTTCTGGACTCTTAATCCTATTCAATTTTTATATATGTCTATACTTGTGCCAGTACCATACTGTCATGATTATCATTGTTTTTTATAATAGTAAGTTTTAAAGTTGGGAAGTATGAGTTCTACTTTTTTCTTTTTAAATTTATTTATTTATTTATACCTCATCCTAGAGTCTACTTTGCTCTTTTTCAGAATTGTTTTGGCTATTTAGGATCCCTTGCAATTCCATATGAATTTTAGAATAGGCTTGTCAATTTCTACCAAGCAGTCAGCTGGTAGGGAGGGGCTGTGCTAAATCTGTAGGTCAATTTGGGGAGTATTGCCATCTTAATGATGTTAAATCTTCTAGGAACATGAGGTGTTTTCCCATTTATTTAGATCTTATTTGTTTTGTTGTTATTTTTATATATATTTTTTGAGAGAGGGTCTCCCTCTGTCACCCAGGCTGGAGTGCAGTGGTGTCCCCATAGCTCACTGCAGCCTCGAACCTCTCTAGGCTTAAGGGAGCCTCTTGCTTCAGCCTCCTGAGTGGCTGGGACTACACGCGCATGCCACCATGCCCAGCTAATTCATTTTTATTTTTATTTGTTGTAGAGATGGGTCTCTCACTATGTTGCACAGTCTGATCTCGAACTCCTGGCCTCAAGTGATCTTCCTGCCTTAGCCTCCCAAAGTTCTGGGATTACAGGTGTGAGCCATCGCCCCCAGCTTAAATCTTCTTCAGTTTCTTTCAACATGTTTTACAGTTTTTAGAGCATAAGTTTAAAGTTCTTTTGTTAAATTTATTCTTGAATATTATATTCTTTTTGATGTTATTGTGAATAGAATTTTCTTAATTTCATTTTTGGTTTGTTCATTGCAAATCATATTATAAACATAATTTATTTTTGTATATTGATTTTGTATTCTGCAACCTTGCTGAACTCATTTATTCTAACAGTCTTTTAGTGGATTCCTTAGGATTTTCTATATGTAAGATCAGTCATCTGTGAATAGTTTTGCTTTTTCCTTTTCAAACTGGGTGACTTTTCTTTCTTTTTCTGGCCTGATTTCCCTGGCTGGAACCTCTAGTACAATATTGAATTCAAGTGGCAAGAGCAGACATTTGTCTTGTTCCTGATCTTAGGGGGAAAGCATTCAGGCTTTTACCATTACGTATGTTAGCCATGGGTTTTTTATAGAAGTGCTGTATCAGATTGAGGAAGTTCCTTTCTATTCCTAGTTCAAGTATTTTTTTTTTTATCATGAAAGGGTGTTGGATTTTGTCAAAAGCTTTTTCTGTGTCTATTGAGATGATCATGTGATTTTTGTTTTTTATTTTATTAATGTGATATACTACATTGATTGACTTTCAGATATTAAACCAACCTGGCATCCCTGGGATAAATCTCACTTGGTCATGGTGTATTATTTTTTTTTTTTTTTTTTTTGAGACAGAATCTCACTCTGTTGTCCTGGGTAGAATGCAGTGGCATCATCATAGCTCACTGCAACTTCAAACTCCTGGGCTCAAGCAATCCTCCTGCCTCAGCCTCCTGAGTAGCTAGGACTACAGGTACTCGCCACTAGGCCAGGCTAATTTTTCTATTTTTAGTAGAGACAGGGTCTCACTCTTGCTCAGGCTGGTCTCCGACTCCTGACCTCAAGTAAACCTCCAGCCTTGGCCTCCCAGAGTGCTAGGATTACGGGTATGAGCCATGGTGCTTTGCCAATTCTTTTTTTAACATTTTTAATTATTATGGGTACATGATAGTTGTATATCTTTATAGGGTACATATGATGTTTTGATACAGGCATACAATGCGAATTAATCAAATCAGGGTAATTGGGATATCCATCACCTTAGGCATTTAACATTTCTTTGTGTTAGGAATATTCCAATTCTACTCTTTTATTAATAGTTATTTTAAAGTATACCCTAACTTATTATTGATCATAGCCACTTTGTTGTGCTATCAAATATTGTTCATTCTATCTAACTACCTAACTATATTTTTGCACGTACTGGGCATGGTATATAATTCTTATAATAATAAAATTATTATTTTTTAAGCCACGCAATTTTGGGATAATCTGCTAAGCAGCAATACAGAACTAGTTCAAGCTGCCTGATACAGATAGCTCAGCACAGATACCTTTTGCTCCCTCAGCTCCCAGGGTAGCGTAGCCAAGAGTGGGGCAGATACCTTCTCAGGGGCCTGCTCTCTAAGCTGGCTGTAGGGGCCTCTTCTCTCCAGCGGCTTGTGTGTGGGGCTTGGGTAGTCTAACTAACACAGAGCTGGGGCCAGGTTCTCCCTCTGCTCCCTCATGGCAGGGGTGTCACAGCTGGAGCAAGGAGCACGTGGAGACAGAGCTGGGACTAGAACCTGAGCCTCGTGTCCCTTAGGTCTCCATATTCTTTCATTAGTAGCGAGGACTCAAGCTTGAGTCTTAGCTATGTCCTCCTGTGGCGTTCAGTTAGGGTTAGGTACACGTCGAAGACGGGTGTTATCTATTTGCACGACGGTCTAGGCTGTCTCCTGGAAAAGAATTCACCCTAAGTAAGGAGAGAGGCCCTCAGGCTTGGTTGATGGAAACCTCTCCTGTTGGAGAGCAGAGTAATGTTGTGTGTAGCTGGCTGGTTGCTTAGGCTGTCCTCTGCTCCTTGGCCCCTAGTTCCAGGGGAAGGGGGCTGTGAACACTACTGCAGGAATGGCTTCTCTACATCCCGGAGAGACACTTGGCACCCTGTAGAGAGATGCCCTTGTGTGCTGGGAGCACATTTGAGAGGTATTCCATGCACACACAAGACTTCCTCTGCACAGTCCCAAAGGAGGATAGGGTCTTATTTTCAAAAGGGGATGGCTTTCTAGCTATTTTACTAATGTAGGCTAGAGTGACATAAATACCTTTGCTGAGCTAAATACCTTTGCTGAGCCAGGCGCAGTGGCTCACACCTGTAATTCCAGCATTTTGGAAGGCCAAGGTGGGAGGATTGCAGGAGTTCAAGTCCAGCCTGGGCAACACAGTGAGACCACCGTCTCTACAAAAAATTAAAAACTTAGCCAGGCATAGTGCTTTATGCCTGTAGTCTACGTGGGAGGCTGAGGATTGCTCGAACCCAGGAGTTTTTGTGAGCTATGATTGCGCCACTATACTCCAGCCTGGACAACAGAGTGAGACTCTGTCTCAAAAGATAAAAAACAAAAAGTAAAAAAAAAAAAAAGAAATACCTTTGCTGAAATCCAGAGCCTGTTATCACTCCCAGGCTGGTGTGGCTGGAGGCCTGAGAATCTAGAGTCACTCATTCAGAACACTTGTCGTGTCTTCCTGCCCTGGTCAAGGCCTGGGCCAGACTCCAGCAGAAATGGCTGAGACATCGCCTTTCCCTCAAGGTGATCCCTGACCAGTGGAGGAGGCAGAAAACCCCAATAATGAGCAGTCAGTGTCATGATAAAGATATGCACTTAGCCAAGCCTGGAGGCTTCCTGGAGGAGGTGGTAAGTGGAGTCTGCACCAGGGAGTGGCATCGAGAAGCCCATGGGATGGGCGTTGAAAGCTCAGGGAGCAGTGAGAGCTGAGGATGAGGGTTTGGAACATTCTCTTCCTCCTTTTCATGCATCTCTACCCACTTCCTCTTTCCCTCCCCCTTTTGTCCTTTGCTTCCTTTTGTCCCCTTCCCTGCAATGTGCCAGCCTCCCCAGTCCAGGCCCGGCGCTCACCAGACCTAGGTCCCTACTAACTGCTGGTCTTGGCATGTATAGATTCCAAGGGAAAGGAGGAGTTTTCCAGACTTCTATCAAATCAGGAGAGCCCAGGTGAGGAGGGGGAAGGAGCCTTTGCAGGCACAAATTCCTGACGTTTGTGGTGTCGCTACACCCATGTGGCACCAGCAGTCCTGACCCTGCAGCCGCGTGGATAGCACACGT
This sequence comes from Avahi laniger, assembly GCA_963575035.1. Lineage (NCBI taxonomy): Eukaryota > Metazoa > Chordata > Mammalia > Primates > Indriidae > Avahi > Avahi laniger. The sequence goes on from CAUYSK010108650.1 coordinate 17,602, forward strand.
CACATGCGTATTTTGGGTTTTTTTATAGCATTATTTGTTTCTGATTATATAATAAAAGCTACACGTACCACTACTTTCCCTTTTCTTATATTTGATCTTATTCTTACCACACAAGGTGTACACTGTAGAAAAATCAATATGCACAAATAAGACAAGGAGGTAGTCCAGCAGAGAGGACAGGAGTGCAGAGTTCAGAGCCAGCTGGGGTAGTGACTTAGTCTCCTGTGCCTCAGTTTCCTCATTACAAAGTAAGTATAATCATCACTCCTAATTCGCAGGTGCCGAGCACATGGTGTGTGCTACGGAAGTGTGTGTTATTATTATTGACAAGTAAAGATAGAAAAAATAAAGGAAAAATGTATCTATAATTCTATGAGCCTGAGATAAGCACTGTTAACCCTTTGGGATATAGCCTTTCACGGTTTGCTATGAGTGTATACTTTACAAACATGGTCGGTTTCACAGCTTGGTATACAATATGGTCACAACTCTTATTTTCCCAATTGATTGTTCATGCTTGTATATGCCTTACTGGCAAGAAATCCAGAATCTTGAGACCACCCTGAATTATTCAGAAATACGGGGGGCTTACGCCATGCCTGGAATACTTCATGACTGCTGTTGCTCCCCATGACCACATGGTGTCGCTATTGAAGCCTGGTCCTAAGCAGTCCACAGGACGCGCAGGTGAATGATGCTTTTTGAAAACATGCCAAACAGCGAGGAGGGCTCCAGACTTGAGATTCCAAGCTGACGGCTCTCAGAATTCAGCAGCTCTTGTTTCCCTGCACACTTTCTGCTATCTATGGACCGCTAGCTTCAGGAGTCCTAGGTTGGAACTGCTTCTGGCATCTGCCACCTTCTAGTTGCAGAACTTCAAAATTTCCTCTCCTCCTTGGGAGACCACATCAGGAGCTCGTTTAAAACCTCCAAACACAGAGGCTCTGAGGTAGTTAGCCATCCTGGAAGATGGTGTCTGCTCACCAACGACGAGTGTCTTTCCTCTTTTTCCTCACAGACAGAGGTGTCCATCTTCCCAGCTTCTCCTGCAGCTGGGGCACGGACGTGACTGAATCCTGGCCAATGGGCCCTGAGGGAAAACTAGCTGGAGGATTTCTAGAAAGGATTTTCCTCCCTAATAAACACACATTTCAGAAGGAATCCCTTTCCCTCTTATCTGTGAAATGACACACCTCAAAACTGAGGCCGTGGTAGCCAGCCTGCAAGATGTGGCATTGGTGCCCTTGGGTAGTCTCCTCCCACTATGAGTTGCAGCTGGCCTGTGTGACCAACAGACCACAGCAAAACAGAGACCTGGAAGGCCAGGTCATGAACGGTGTTGCAGTTTATGCCTTGGTCCCTACTGGATTGCTCCTTTTGGAGAAAGCCAGTCACTATGCTGTGAGGACACTCAAGCAGTCCTGTGGAAGGGCCCACGCGGAGAGGAGCCGACAGCCAGCACCAGCCTGCCAGCCACGTGGGTGAACCCCCTTGGAAAAGGAACCTCCAGCCCCAGTCAAGCCTTCAGATGACAGCAAAGAGGAGAGACCTTGGGCCACAGCCACCCATCTGAGCTGCTCCCGAATTGCTGACCCACTGAAACCACAAGAGATAATACATGGCTGCTATTGTTTAAAGCCATGAGTTTTGGGGGAGGATTTGTTACACAGCAATAGAAAGTTACCAAAGGCCAACACTTTATAGATTTCAGAGGCCGTGCGGCGTGTCTCACTCCTGTAATCCGATCTCTCTGGGAGGCCGAGGCGTGTGGATTGATTGAGCTCAGTAGTTCGAAACCAGCCTGAGCAAGAGTGAGACCCCCGTCTCTACCAAAAATAGAAAGAAATTAATTGGACAACTACAAATATATAATATAGAAAAAATTAGCCGGGCATGGTGGCGCATGCCTGTAGTCCCACCTACTCGGGAGACTGAGGCAGGAGGATCGCTTGAGCCCAGGAGTTTGAGGTTGCTGTGAGCT
>CAUYSK010108651.1:0-26358 GCA_963575035.1 Avahi laniger
AATTGGACAACTAAAATATATAGAAAAAATTAGCCGGGCATGGTGGCGCATGCCTGTAGTCCTCGGGAGGCTGAGGCAGAAGGATCACTTGAGCCCAGGAGTTTGAGGTTGCTGTGAGCTAGGATGACGCCACGGCACTCTAGCCCGGGCAACACAGTGAGACTCTGTCTCAAAAAGAAAAAAAAAAGAAATTACAATAAATTTGTTGAATTTCCTTCTAAATGTGTACTTTAAAATATGACCACTCTGAAATTTGAGCATTGATCAATGTGCAAGGGAGAAGGAAGAGCTGTTAAAGAGCAAACAGGGTAAGTTCATAATAATCCACAATCCAGAGTTCTCTTTTAAAAACAACAGAAAGAACAGGCTCCATTTGCCTGCATTTTAAAACAAAAATTTTGTTTGTTCATTTTGTCTAGGTTATATAGATCGTTGAGAAAGGGACCTAAAATCGTTAGTATCACACAAAGATAGCTTTGAATATTAATCGGATTGTAATAAATCCTTCTGGTGTCCTTTCAGACTACATTGACCCTGCCTGGAGTGCAATGGCTCACACCTGTAATCCTAGCACTCTGGGAGGCTGAGGTGGGCGGACTGCTTGAGCTCAGGAGTTCAAGACCAGCCTGAGCAAGAGAGATACCCCCATCTCAAAAAATAAAATAATAAAATTTAAAAATTAAAAAAAAAATTTTTAAAAAGTACATTGATCCTGTTTTTGTTTCCTTGTTTTAAACAGATAACATATCCAGTGCTGAGGGCTGGCAAGTAAATGTGACCTTGAATATTCGTCCATCCACGGGCACTGGTGTTATGCTTGCCTTGGTTTCTGGTAACACGGTGCCCTTTGCCTTGTCCTTGGTGGACTCCACCTCTGAAAAATTTCAGGTAACTTTACTCTAAACCTGTGTAAGCCTTGGTTTTCTTTTCATTTTTAAAATGGATATTATAGCAGTATTTACCTCAAAGGGCTATTTTGAAGATTAAATGATGAAACTTATGTAAAGTACTTGGCACAATCTCCAACACATAATTAAGAACTCAAAAATGTTCATTATTGTTACTTTTTTGCTGGCTTATTTCCAAGGTCTGAACCGAGAAATGAGGAAACCAAGAAACCTTCTGCGTCTATAGCTAAGAATAGGCAGACTCACACAGGCAGCTTGAAGCCATCACAGAGGACATAGAGACCCACCCTTATTCAGAATCTTTGGAGCATCATAGGAATTAGTCTGTACTAACAAAATAGAAAGGAGTCTGATTACAATACATTGTCAGATATTCAGTGCTTAATTATAATGCTCTGTGCTTTCTTGCACTCTTAAATCTTTTCTCCCTTGAATAAATTAGGAAAGAAGAGAGAAAACTAAAACTGGTACACTTGCCTTACTGGCAACTCTTATTCGAAATTAGGATGAAGAACAGGAAAAAGTCTTAGATAAAAGCATACATGAGAGTTATCAGATCTGAATTATTCAGACTCATATTAGAGGTTAATAGTTCTGTCCATGTGTCATCAAAACAGTGGATTCCACGTTACAGCAAGCAGCTGATGTTTTATGCCAGGGTTGGCTTATATGCTCTCATTAGCTTTTAGAAAAAGACATATAATTGAATAATGCCTATAGTAATAAAAAAGGATGGTGTTTGTAACTTAAAGGATGATTGGGGTGGGGGGTAGGGTGGAGGGAGTTTCTAGTAGTTAACCATAAGTAACCTAAAAAGGTCCTGCTGAGTTTTTTTTTTTTTAATCTCCAACTACAAGGAGCTTTCCACATTTGGATTTCAGTTTTTTTGTTTGCATAGTTTTTTTTTTAAACAAAATGGAATTCCTGTCTTTACTACATTTATGTAGTGGAGGCGGTTAATGCATTCTATGTCTTTGATATTTATTTTTATCCTTTCTATGTCTCCATACCTCTTATTTTGCACGTCAGATTCCCTTCTCAAGATTTATGTACAATATTTCATAACATTATTCCACATACCACTGATCATTCTGGAGCATTGTCTCCATTGCCCATCTCTTTAAATGAGTTTAAGGATACAGACATGTATAACACAATAACAGATATACTCAAATAACCTATATTTATGACATAGAGACTTTTCACTTAACATAGGTATCATGAATTCCTAAGTAAACATTTCAGACTATCTTTCTACCGCCTGGGAAGCATCACAATACCTGTCTCCCTAGTTTTGATATTGTTTTCTCTCTTTTACTTTTTACATTTCCTCTACACTGTATAAGTTATATGCACAGATCAGTCTCAACAAGTTGAGAAATTTAAGTATATTAGTAGTTTAAAAAGTTCAGCAAAATGAATACCTTTTCTTTTTTGAGAATCTTCTGGAAAATACTCTGTAACTGACTGCTGACAACCCCAGGTTTTTTTTCTTGGAGCCTCCTCACTCATTTTGTTCCAAGTCTATATGATAGCTTGTGTGGCACAAACAAACCTTTCAGTCCTGCTAGCATGTGCTTACTAATGCACTTTAAATTTTCCAAGTCTTTTCCCCAGCAAAGAGTGATTCAACTCCTTTTTTTAATATGTAAGCTTTGGAGTTTAGGAAGACTAATAAACAGAAAGGTCCTGCTTAAGACACTGCTTTAGATTCCTGTCGTTGGTAAAACAACTCTGTTAGTTTGCTGAATTTTCAGAAGTCAGTCAGTATCCATTTATGTCTTAGCTAAACTTAGAGTTTGTAAAACTAATGTATATTTTTAAATTATGATTATTATAATTAGCAATTTTTCAATTAAACCTGGAGGCTCTATCATATTTTTTTCTTATTGAAATTCAGTTTTTTTGAATTTCAGAAACTCAAACGTCACTCTTCAGTGACATTACTAGTAACACTTGCTTACGTTAGGTCTTTGCTTTGCTCTTCAGGATATTCTGGTATCTGTTGAAGATACGGTGATATCTCAGATAGAGGCCTTGAGTCTATGTTCCGGTCAACAATCATTTCTGGAATTCAGAGTCGACAGAAACAATCTGAAAGTGCGGACTCCACTTCAAGAAAATACTATCTCCTCTGAACACTTTCAAAGACAATTTGCCATTTTGGATAAAGCAATGAAGGGAACAGTGGCCACTTACCTGGGTGGCATTCCAGGTATATGCTTACTAACTGCAGTTTTAAAAAGTAGATTTTTAATCAAATTGATAATATTTTAAATGTATAATTTTAGCAAAAAGGCAAGTGAAGACAAAATTTTTGTATCCATTGTTTTTTTTTTCTGGGGAGAGTACTGACATTTTATTGATGTGTTTTTGGTTTTTGGTTTTTTTAAACAGTAAACTGAAACTGATCAAGTTTTGGTACATTTGGGTATCCTAGCCAGAAAGGATATATTATTTCATTTCACCCTCACAATAGTCTTGTCAGTTCAATATTTATTCTTCAATTCATCCATAATTTATCCAATATTTATTCATCCATTATTCAGTTCATCTATCATTTATTCAATTTTTATTAAGTACTTATGTCCCAGGTACTAGGGACACAGTAATAAACAGATAGATATGGTCCCTGCTGTTAAAGTTTTTACAATCTAGTGGCAGAGGCAGACATTAAACAACTGATAAGGAAAATATCAAAATAATTAAAATTGTAATCACTTCTATGAAGGAAAAGTATGAGATGCTTTAGAGTCTCAAAATGGGGCCATGACCTGATTGTGGGAGCCAGGAACAACCTCTCTGAATAGAAGACTAAAGTATAAATCTGATATTTGAAGGATTAAATGAATTTAAGCAGGTGATGGGAGTGAGGATTGGAGTTTATATGCAGGTAACATGGTCCGTATGTGGGAAAAATGGACAAGAGGGGATGTGAAGCTTGAGGGCTCTCTAGAAGATCAGTCAGCAAGGGGATGGTAGTGCGGTATGAGGCTGTGAACTGACTGGGTGGAGGAAGGGTTCGTATACCTGGTTCGGGGTCTTGAGTCTTATTATGAGACATGAGAATATTTAAGAAGTTTTAGATCAGGAAGTGGCATATCAATATCACAATTTAAAAAATTCACTGTGCATGATGGATGGGGATGGATAGATAAGAGGCAAAAGTGGATGCAGCTGAGATGAGTTGGGAGGCTATTGAATTAGTCCTGATGAAGAAGCTGTAATAGCCGCAATAACGACACTACCATCAACTGATGCATAACAGACAGTCTGACGGTGCTCAGAGTGCTTCAAATGTGTGAACTCATTTAATTTTCAAAATAATCCTATGAGGCAGGTGCTATTAGTATCCCCATTTTACAGATGAGGAAGCTGAGGAAGCTGCTGGACAAGGGTGACAGCAGTGGAGATGGTATGCAGCAAAGAGACTGGAGAAATATGGGAGAAACGAAATTATTAGGATTTAACAATTGAAATACCGGTATGAGGATGATTCTTAGGTTTCTAGCATGAGCAGTTGCATGGATGGGATTTCCATTTACCGAAATGGGGAAAGCTGGAGGAAAAGCAGGTCCATCTTTAACTTAATATTGGAAAATATGAAATTGACACCAGTATTTTATTTTAAGTGGCAAAAAAGAAATGAGGCAGAAAGTTTAGAAGCATTTTCAGGTACCACGTTCAGGTTATTTTCATAGGAAGAATTGTAAGTTTGATGTCTGGATTTCTAGCAACCCTCATTGTATTGCTTTTGCTGCTCAGGGTGTTGGTTTCCTATATATGGACATTTTCTCTGGGCTTTTGGAAAATAGAAGTAAATAGACTCTAAAGATAGACAGATACATAGATAGATACATAGAGTTAGTTAAGTAGTTAGCATGGTTAGTTATTAGGGAGTATAGTTACAGGTCAAATCAATAAATTCTATATTGAAATCCATCTACTACCTTATTCACAAGTTAGTTAAATGCAACTTTAAGAAATCAAACAATGAAAGAGTTTAAAAGAAGTAAAAATATCAAAATTTCAGTGGTTCCAGGATTTGGCAATAGCATTGAGGACTGACTTCAGGCAAGATGTGTTAGGAGAAAGAGTGTGTAAAATTTGAGAGACGCTGAAAGTTGAGATAAGAGTATAAACTATGGGATGGGTAAATTAGTAATAGTACACAAAGTAGGCATGTTAAATGTCATGTTAAAAATTAAAACTCAGGGAAAATCGATGATTCTGAGGAATTTTGTAATAGTGGCATAATCTATGATGTTCAGCTAGACTTGAAAGTGATTCTTAACAAATGTTATTCATTGTATTGGCAAGTTAGAAGTGGGAAATTTGAAGTTTTTATTTTTAGCATAAGGTGCGAGGAAGAAGAGTAAGAACTAGAGAATATCCATTGTGAATTAAAATTCATGGAGAGGAGATGCCAAAAAAGAGGAAGCAAGTGGAGAGCTGGATAATTTTCAAATGAACCACAGTTCTTGGAAATCAAAGGGCATTACTAAGTATTAAATTTTATAAAGAGGCCAGGTGCAGTGGCTCACATAATCCCAGCACTTTGGGAGGCTGAGGCAGGAGGATAACTTGAGGCCAGTAGTTTGAGTCCAGCATGGGCAATGAAATATAAAAAAAATTAGCTGTGCATGGTGGTGTACACCTGTAGTCCAGATACTCTGGAGACTGAGATAGGAGGATTGCATGAGCCCAGGAGTTTGAGGCCACAGTGAGCTCTGATCTCAACACTGCACTCCAGCCTGGGCAATAGAGCAAGACCCGGTCTCTAAAAAAAAAAAGTTGATAAAGAGTGTGAAAGTATAGAATAACCCAAAGGCCCTAAAATAATCCTAAATTATTCACTGAGGAGTTATTAAAATTATTATTTTTTAGAACACTAAATATTACATAAATGTGAACCCTCTATCATGGCCCGCTATTGTATACTCAAAAGGAAACTATTTCTTAGGAAAATATAGAAATCTGCTTTTATTCCAGCAATAATAAAAAAAAGATACATTTGTCATGGCATTTAGAAAAGATTTCCAAGTACTTGTAATTTAGAGTTGAAAAAATGATTTAGCAATGCTTAAACTGCTGCTCAAATTTAATGATAAAATAATATATAATTTGCATAATAAAGTAGAATATTACAAGTAAGAATATGCTTATTTCTATGCTTCTTAAAATGTGTTTATTTATCTTAAGTTTGGATGAAACTGACTGTGTTTATGAAATCAGAGAAACTTATGTACTGAATTCAGGGCTAAGCACAATATATTTATCGAATAGAATTACATTATTAACTTTTCCTTTAGGATTAGAATTTGGTTGGAAATGGGAAGTCTGAATGGTTCCTCTAACTGTAAACAAATAGGATGCTAAAATTCTTGGACTAATTATTCTACTATTCTGTTTTTACAGATGTTCCATTCAATGCCACACCAGTGAATGCCTTTTATAATGGCTGCATGGAAACGAAGATTAATGGTGAACAGTTGGATCTGGACGAAGCCATATCTAAACATAATGATATTAGAGCTCACTCGTGTCCATCAGTTCAGAAAGACACAAAGAATTCTTAAGACGTTTTTTCTCTGCTGATAATATTTTTTTCCTGTGTGTAATTATACTTACATTTCAATAACAGCCGAAGAGTTTTGCCTGCGATGTACAATCTTTAATTATTTTGTGGTACTTTAACCTTCCTGAAATTTTTAAAAGGTCTTTTTTCAAGAAAAAAATTCTGTTGTAATATAAATCACATTAAAAAATCCTTACTTCTATTGCTGTCTAGAAATTAAATAATGAAACACATAAAAATTTTAGATTTGAATTTTTTGCTACAAATGACACCATTTCAATTTTTATTTGTAAAAGTAAATTTTAATTTTGTCATCATGAACTAGTGTTTAAATGTCTATTCTTCTCAGAAGACAAAGAAGTCCAGCCAAACAAAAATGCATGTGATTAAATATTATCCATCATAGGCAGCGTTTTGTTTTTGTTTTTCCCTAATGAAGGCAGAAGCCTATTAAATACGAATTGAATGGAGGGCCATAAAGCTTTATTCCAAAGCAATTCCTCAGGGGGACCAGCTTTGGCTTTATCTTTTTCTTACCTGGCTTCACGTGTGAACCAGTATCTTTACTGAATTAGAAAAGAAGTTGGACAAATTTTCATGAGAACAGCACATGAATCTTGCTTCTTGGGAATTGGATTCTGTGAGGAGACATTATATTTTGTTGGAATGGGTACAGGAATCTAAGATGGATACATTCCTTAAATTTTGGCTCTGTGGGTCACAAAAGCTCTGCATTAGAAAAGGCAGAATTTAGTGATGGAAACAAGAATGAAATATATGGAATTTCATAGTTTTCCTTGAATCCAACTTTTAATCACCAAAGTAAATTGACAGAACGTGATTGTTGAAGAACAAAGGAACTATGAAAATTACAACAATTTTTTTTTTTTTTTTTGAGACAGAGTCTCACTGTGATGCCCGGGCTAGAGTGAGTGCCGTGGCATCATCCTAGCTCAAAGCAACCTCAAACTCCTGGGCTCAAGCAATCCTTGTGCCTCAGCCTCCCAAGTAGCTGGGACTACAGGCATGCGCCACCATGCCAGGCTAATTTTTTCTATATATTTTTAGTTATCTGATTAATTTCTTTCAATTTTTAGTAGAGACAGGGTCTCGCTCTTGCTCAGACTGATCTCGAACTCCTGAGCTCAAACATTCCGCCCGCCTCGTCCTCCCAAAGTGCTAGGATTACAGGTGTGAGCCACCGCGACCGGCCGAAAATTACAACAAATTTTAACAAAAGGGTAACCACAGAGGGATACAGTTAATATTGTGTTTTTGTAATCAAAGAAGTAAGGAGGAAAATTGCCACATACTTGCTGGTACCACGATGCATTTCAAGTGGCAGTTTTGTCACTCTCGAATCTATTATCACATCAGGTGTGTATCAGTTCATTGACAGTTTTAGAAAATAAACTTCCTTTTACTGTAGATATTTTACATCACATAAAACCTAATAAATTGGTGTATAATTTTGAAATGCATAGGATTAATATCTTTATACCAACTCTTTGAACAGAACATAAAATTACACGATACACTTCTAACTCTCCATGCAGCATGGCAGTTCTTCAGTTAAAAGACAGATACAGCTCAAACATTTTATGAACAGTTATGGTGGGACTGTAGACTGGAGTTCAGAAAGGAAGAAAAGCAAACATAACATGTATTGAGTGCCTGACATATGGCAGAAATTATACTAGATCATCTTACTGGATGCAGTTTTTTTCCCAATTGCCACCATATACTGTGGGTGATAAATATCAGCAAATGAGTATTTATGTTGGTGTAAAAGAGCAAGGAGGGAGAGAAGCTGAGAGAAAATATGAGAAAGTGGAAAAAAAGAAGAGAGGGAAAATGAGTATCTTTCGGGGAAGAGTTCTCTGCTTCTCATTTAATTATGCCAACATACAAGGGCAGCTATAGGGATCACTTCCACATTTCACATCAGAAGCAGAAACCTTCCTACATGCAGTGATGTTCATAGACGCCCCAGAGACACAATTATAAATTTTATCTGTCTTTGAGATGCACTCATGTATGGCTAGAGAGGGAGAGCATCTAGACCTGTGGTTAAGAATCTTTGATTTTGATCTTTGCCGAGAAATACAGATTTCTACTTTTAAAGACATGGGTGGAGAGCAGTGGTTTCATGGAGGCAAAGTGGATATTTGGTGCTATTTCAGCTTTGTATAGTGAAAAAATCCAAAAGATAGGACCATTACAGAGTCTCCTAGAATTTAACCATTTGCAGTGATAAATCATGGATCAGTAAACTCAATTATTAATCTGAGTACAGATTAATCATTCACCTCACTTCTCCTCTCTGAAAGTGTAAGTCCAGTCTTAGTCCCCATATGTGAATATGATAAAGTATTTCCAATTTTTTTTTATTCTGGAATTAAAAAACTGGAATTATTACTGGAAAGAGGACTTTTTTGGTGAAAAATTATTTTTTTCAAAAAATAATTGCCATATTTCTTTTGGAAATCTCTTAGACCTTTAATTTCTGTGGTTAGTGAGAACTAAACTAATACATAAGACTAGAATATTTGAAATGATTTCATTTCAGATTTCTTCATAATGCTATTAATATGGATATATTATAATGGAAAGATGCACAAGCATCATTAGCCATGGCTGGCACACTAATGGTGGTCTAGAAATACAAATGGGCAACTCCTGGGATGGCAGGAGAGAAAGATCCAGTAGGATCCAAAATTGACTAGCTTATGAAGACTACTGAGTTAGGGAGAGTGTCATATCTGTTCTATTCCATGAAGGAGGAAGCGTGCTTGGAATACAAACTTTGTTAGAATCAATCACGAAGATGTAGCCACCTTCCTAAAAATGTGTTCGATACCTCCTTAGAAGGGGTTTTCTCAATTTCAAACATTCCTTTGACTTTGAAATTTGTGGAATAGTTGTTCTAGAAATTTTAAATATTTTTTCTTTTTTTCCTGCAAGCAAATATTTTTTAAAGGATCTTCTTAGAGATCAGAACTTATGCTCTTGAAAGCCTTTGGCAAATGTATATACAATTAAAAATAGTAACTGTCAAAGAAATTTTTCTCTTGTGCCAAGCCAGTTTGAGCACAATTTTTATACTTCCTCGTATCTGTACTTTCCCCTCTGATGTTTAAAATACTCTCTAGGAATCTGTAGCTTTTAAGTACTCACTATTTTTCACTCATCAGCTCATTTGGGCCTTACAAAAGCTCTGTGCATAAAGCATGACATCCAGGCCTAAGCCTTTCTTCCTTTTATTCTTCCTATCTAGAAAGGCACACTGAGCCTTAATGGCCCTGATTACTGGAAAGTGACTGGCGTCATAATGTAGACTCTTCCTGGTGATTGGATTAGGGCCATGCGACTAACCATCTCATAAGACTAACAAGTCTTATGGGAAGACTTGTGAGAAGGCTTCTCATTACCTTTTGTCCCCCAGGCTGAACTGTATAAAATATCCAATGAAGGAAGAAAAATCAATAAAATTATTAGTCTTAAATCTCTCGTTTGCTTCATAACCACCACAGTCCTTCAATTCAATTATTTCTAACACATAGAACCTGAGCGCCCACTAGGTGAAGTAACTGGAGGTACTGGGAAAGCAATGATTAATCCATTAATCCCCAACTATGCACAACACGTACAATGTGCGAAACACTACACTGTTCTGGGCACTTGGGCTGCATGAATGAACAAAACACAAATATCTATGTGCTTATATACAAATATGGTCATAGAGAAGAGCAACCCAGAGGCAAAAGTGTCTTCTATGATTCTTCTCATATCACGTCTTGATAGATGTTAATTTAATCTGTTTTTATCTTAGTATCAAGTTGACAGATTCCAGGTTAATTTTTACTGTTAATGTTCAATTAAAAAAAAAAGTTTCTGTGAGTATGATAGTTAGATACAAACCTAATCAGTAGTACCAGTCAATATTACTGACAGGTAATCTTTCAGGCTCTGTGTGACCACCTTCACTCATGCAGAACTCACTGATTTTCTCTTGTTCGCTGCATCAGTTTGGAACCTTCAAGAAGTAGATGCCAAGAGAGGATTAGACAGGTGTTAAGGACTGATTATGTTGCCTCCAAATTTATATGTTGAAACCCTAAACTCCAATGTGACTGCATTTTGATATAGAGCCTGTAAGGAGGTAATTAAGGTTAAATGAGGTGGTAAGGGTGGGGCCATAATCCAATGTGACTGGTGTCATTTTATAAGAAGACAGAGACACTCAGCATGCTCATGCACAGAGGAAAGGCTATGTGAGGACACAGCAAGAAGGTGGTCATCTGTAAGCCAAGGGGAGAGGCCTCGGGAGAAACCAAACCTGCCCACACATTGGTCTGGGGCTTGCAGTCTCCAGCACTGTGAGAAAGTCAATTTCTGTTATTAATATTTAAGCCCTCTAGTCTGTAGTATTTTGTTTTGGCAGCCCTAAAAAACTAATACAACAGACAGTACATTACTGGATAAACATTTGTGAAGGAAAAAGGAGGAGGGCACAGGAGGGAGAATCCTCAGGTAGCCATGTAAGTCTGACACCTGTGAAAGATGAGAAGGAGGCTGATTGGAAGTCTCGGATCTCAGTGCATTTCTGAGAAGGTTTCAGCCTGGTCCATGAGGAATTCCTGAAAAAGCCTGCCCATTGGAAGAGTCCTGCACCCAGCAGGAGGGGCCTGACCTAAGTCCCCTCACTGTGCTCAGTCATTGGCTGGGAAGCAGCCCAGGTGGATTCGGAGTGGTAACAAGTGGGCTGTCAGTCAGCTGTGTTCCCTGCAGGAGGTTTTCCTGAAGACGGTCAGAGCAGAACACCTTTCATGTCTGCCACAGTCAGTGCCGACTTAGAAAGTTTTGCTCTCCAGTAAACCAAATTAGACTCTTCCACACTGAAAATTAAATACTCCTCTGTTACTGATGGGAAATTTAAATGACTGAGGGCAGCATTGGTCGCAAGTAGTAGAAACTCAAATTTGAATGAGCTTAAGAGAAAAGAGAAGTTTTGAAAGGGTATTTGGCTAACTTACGGAATTTAAAGGATTAAAGAATATACCTGGGGCTTGGATTGCTTTAGCGAACTAAGAAATTTCCTTCTCATTGTTTCTCATTGCTGTGTCTCTTTGAGCAACTATTAATACATATTATCATTAATATATACTGGTTTCCTCAACTCTTCAGTTTACACTGTGGAACATGGCTCCTAACCACTTGCAAATGTGCACACTCATGTCACATACATCTCAGACACGACAGAATTTTTTTTTTTTTCGAGACTGAGTCTCACTCTGTCACCTTAGGTAGATTGCAGTGGTGTGATCATAGGTCACTGCAACCTCAACCTCCTGGTGTCAAGTGTCAAGAGATCCTCCTGCCTCAGCCTCCCAGAGTGCTAGGATTACAGGTCTGAGCCACCGTGTCCGGTCTGCAGAATGTTCATTTTTATCTTTCAGTGCCAGTTCCAGAATTCCAAGGAAAAGATCTGATTGACCCAACTTGAGTAATATGCTCACTAATGAATCAATTGAAAATGGTGCAAAGGCAAGGTAGGCTTACGTTGGGCCGATGTTCTCAAACTTCGCTGGACAGTGGAATCACCTGCGGACCTTTAAAAGAATTGACCTTTGCTCCCCTCCCTACCCTCACCCCCACCCCTGGCCTGCAGCCCAGGATCCTAATTTAATTGGTTTGGTGTGCAGGCTGGGCAAGGGATTTTGATGTACATCATAGAAACGTGCATCTCCCATGAAGAGAGGTGGATGGGATGAGGGGCGGAGGCAGCAGCAACTTCAGAGAAGGGGTCCTGGCAACCACCTGTAGGTGCCCATTATGAAATACAACTTTCTGTTGTTTTTAAAGGATCTTCTTATTTTAAGGCATTCAGTAAAAGCTGTATTTCTACTACTCATTTTTAAGTATGTTTTATTTTGCTATGTTTCTGGTAAAAATTTTATTAAAAACACATACTCCCAAAATTTCCTCTCATACCACAGGAAAATATATGTAAGATATATAGTTATAAAAAATAATGGTAACTTATCAAGTGTAAATCCAGAACTTACCCATTTTTTTATAAGTTCTTAATAAGTCCTAGAGAACTACTAAACAGCACAGGGCCTATAGCTAACAATATTACATCGCGTACTTGAAATTTGCTAAGAGAGTAGATCTTATGTTAAGTGCTCTTACCACACCCATACAAAACAATAATAATGACAACAATAATAATAATAAATGAGAAGGTAGGAAACTTTGGTAGGTAATAGATATGTTTATAGTCTACATAGTGGTGATGGTTTCATGGATATACTTATCCCCAAACCCATCAAGTTATATACATTAAATATGTATAGCTTTTTATATGTAAAGCATACCTCAATAAAATGGTTGAAAAAACAAAAATAAAAATAAATTTAAAAATGGTTGTGTTAAAAACAAAACTCACTTTAAACATATTTTCATACAGAAAATACAAGTTCGAAAACGTCACTGCTTTCTAAATGAACCAAATTGTTGGCATAAAACTTACTCTGTTAACACTTTTTCTGAATCTTCTTCCATTATTTAGGAAATACTGCTTTGGCATTGGCATCTGCTGAGTCAAACTGTTCTCTATGAGTTTTTAAGTGCCTATTTTGGCACTTAAAAAATGTTGGATTGAAATATCAAATTTTCTCTTAAATTTAACTTTACATTTACCAAGAGAGTCTTGGCAAAACTTGTTTAAATGATTGTTTCATTTGCAAATTATAATACTTTTTGGTTTTATTGTCGTATTTGGTTCTATCAGAAGTTTGGAATATAAAAAAACACTCTTTGTAATATTACACAGGCATACATGTATGGATTTCTAGATTGACAGGGCTATGTTGTTAAAATTGAGATTTTTTTTTAAAAAAGTATCAGAAAATGAACAATTATATTTTAAAGACTTTAGTATGTAGATATGAACAAGTATCTCAAATCTGCTGTTGATAAAGCTGTAGTTGGAGAGAAATTAAATATTCTTTACTAAACAATGTTCTAAAATTGGGGAAACATAAACCTCCATACTTCTCCTACCAATTTTTTTATTGCAAATACAATGTATAGTTACTTTCTGTACTTTATCACAATAAAATTCCATTCTAATATTGTATCTTGAATTTTTGTCTATCTTAGTCTTTTTGATTTTAGACTAACACATTTATGGGTCTTGATCTGTTAACTTACATAGTGGATACCACAATACCTCAGAACTCCCCAATTCCATTGGGCTAGGAACCTACTATTTCAGAAAATGCATTTAAAGGATATATTTTTCTTTTGTTTAAAATTATAAATATTATACATGCTTTTTGTAAAAGAGTTTAAAACACATAAACTTATAAATAAGTAAACATCATTAACTAATGCTTTTTAGTTGAAATTGTAGGGTAAAAATGAATGTTAATTTAGAAATGTGAGATATTGCAAATTCTCTCTAAATTTCTATACTATTAATAATTTATATCCCCCCATATTTACATGGATATCCTCTGTCTCCACTTCCTCACCAATACCTTATGTCGTTAGTATTGTTAGTGTTTTGTTAATCTGATGAGAAAAAGTGTTATTGCTTTTATTTCCATTTTACTGATAACTAATGAGGTTGAGGAACTTTGTGTATATTTGCTGGAATTTTGAATTGTTTAGTTTTTTGGGGGGGAAGGAGTATGCTTGTTTATTGCACATTTTGCAAGCAAATGATTTGTCTGTCTTATTGAAATCTAGAAGTTCTTTATATGTCATAGATATTAAGCATCATCTATTATTTATCTTATAAGTCACCACCTCACTGAATGTTCCATTTGATTGAAATATCTTGCAGTAGATTTCTCTGGTTGTCTATTATTTTTAAAATAATAGTAATTTTCCTTCTCTATACAATATCCTTCATTTGTTTTTCTTATTATATTGGCCAGGGCTTCCCAATATTGGTGATTATTAATAGTCATCCATGTCTTATTCTTGATTTAATGGGATGATTTTTGGTATATTACCATTAAGTTGAAACTTTCTATTAATTTCCAAAAATATTACTCACCAATTTAATTATAAATTACTTACCAATAATATTTTCTAGTTTTCTCAGCTTTTTATTCAGATGCTTATTGAAGCTTATCGTGGATGTTAGTGTCTTTTTAGATGATTTTTGTCTACTTTAACATACCATAGTATATTACAACAATAGATTTCCTAATGTTGAATCAGCCATGCATTCCTCAAATAAAAGGTTCTTATTTATAGTATATTCTGACGCTTCTGTATTCGTAAGTAGGATGAGTCTAGATTCCTTTTTCTTGGTTCTCTCCCTGTCCAATTTTGCTATTCAGTTATATGAAGAATGAATACAAATCCTTTATATATAAAGGCCAGAGAAGAGGAAGAGAGCACGGACCATGAAGGAAGAGGTAAGGGAATAATCACATATGGTTGAAAGGATTATGGAAGATATGTTCCTTTGCTAGGGCTACTGTACAAAGCACCACAAACCAGGTGGCTTAAATAACAAAATGTCACTGCTGAGTAGTTCTGGAAGTTAGAAGTCTGAAATCAAGGTCTCAGCAGGGTTGGTTCCTTCTCAGGGTCGCAAGGGGAGGATCTGTTCCAGGTTTCTCTCCTTGGCTTGTAGATGGCCAGCTTCTCCCTGTGCCTCGACATCAGCCTCCCTCTCACATGTCTGTTTCTAAATTTTCCCTTCTTACAGGGACACCCAATCATATCGTATTTGATCCCACTCTAATGACTTATTTTAAGGATCTCTATAAAGATCCTATCTCAAAATGAAGTCACAGACTGAGATACCAGGTGTTAGCACTTAAACGTGAATTTTGGGGGAACACAATTCAATTGATAACAGAAGGTTTCCTACAGCTGCGCCTTAGGTAGTTTTGATTTGAAAAGACAAAATATACAACAAATCAATAGACAAATAGACATTCAAAGATGTCTAGTGGAGGCATCTTTATAGATTTTATGTAGTTTCTATACCCTTGGTTTTGGCTTAAAGAAATGTTTTTTGGATTGAGAATCTCCAATCTCTTGAATTATTCCATAAAACCATAAAATTAATCTTCAATAGAGTGGAAGTGTGTATGTGTATGAGATAGGTAGAGGGGAGTTGAGAAGGAAGGATTAGAATGTGCTCATGCTTAATTAGCTTTTCTAATATGTCCCTTATAAAAGTCTCTTTTCTCAGGCTTAGCAACTATTTATTCCTATCTTCGTTAATCCACACTTCTTCCTATCCACATACATCCACTAACAATAATAATTAAAACTAGCCAAAGGACCAGGCACCGGGGCTCACGCCTGTAATCCTAGCACTCTGGGAGGCCAAGGAGGGAGGATCACTTGAGTTTAGGAGTTGGAGACCAGCTTGAGCAAGAGCAAGACCCTGGTCTCTTCTAAAAAATAGAAAAATTAGCTGGGCATGGTGGAACATGCCGATAGTCCCAACTACTTGTGAGGCTGAGGTAGGAGGATGGTTTCAGCTCGGGAATTTGAGGTTGCTGTGAGCTATGATGGAGACGCTGCACTCTACCTGGGGCGACAGAGGGAGACCCTGTCTCAAAAACAAACAAACAAACAAACAAATAAAAAACACAAGCCAAAGGAAATAGAATTCCTTTCCTAAGGAAGGAAAACATTTGTTATTGTCAGAGTCCAGAAGTCTATTTATTTACCTCAATGAGTGAGAACTGGGAAAAGATTAACAATCCAATTCTTAAAGTAGAGACAGTGGTGAAATGGTAAAGCGACTTTGGGGAGGTTGGAGGGACCTCTGACTGGTAGTAGTTTAAAAACCAGCTTGCAAAATTCATGAATATTCAAAAATCAATTTTTGCAAGCCTGTCTGATTATGTGGAGCTCCAGCCCACCATACCTAACAGTTCTGGAGGCTAGAAATTCAGGATAGACAGGGCCACGCTCCCTCTGGAGGCTCTAGGAGAGAATGCTTTCCTTGCCTCTTCCATCTTCCTGTGGCTATAGCAGTCCTTGGCTTTCTTGGCCGTGACCACATTACTTTAATCTCTGCATCCATGTTCACGTTGTTTTCTGCTCTGTGTGTGTCTTCTCTGTGTGTTCATCTCTTAGGAGGACACTTGCTATTGGATTTAGGGCCCACCTAAATAACCTATGATAATCTTCTCACCTCAAGATCCTCTATTTAATATATCTGCAAAGATAGTTTTCTAAGTAAAGGAACATTCACAGGTTCAGGATAAAGACGTGGACACAGTTTTGTGGGGGATGGGAGCACCACTCATTCCATTACATTTATAATACAGTCATGTGCTGCATAATGACATTTTAGTCAACGATGGACTGCACATATCATGGTGGCCCCATAAGATTTGAATGGAGCTGAAAAATTCCTTTTGCCTATGAAGTCATAGCTGTTGCAATACGGTAGTGCAATTAGTTTGCTTTTAGAAATAAATTTAGCGTGATCTAAATGTTGAGTATTTATAACATCTACAGTAGTGCTCAGTAATGTCCTAGGCCTTCACATTCACTCGCCACTCACTGACGCATCCAGAGCAACTTCCAGTCCTGCAAGCTCCATTCATGGTAAGTGCCTTATACATCAGGGCTGGTTTTTGAAAGAGAAATGTCCTGATTCTTTGGCTTCTTGCTTGGAAGATGTTCTACGTTTTCTTGCAGTCCTTTCCCCTGATTGGTCCCCCAGCTTCTCTACCCCTAGGAATCACCCTCCTGGCCTGTATCTGCCACCTACAGATTTGATCCTTGCCTAACATTATACAGGTATACCATTTTTATCTTTTATATTTGTACTTTACTGTATCTTTTCTATGTCTAGATACACAAATACTTACCACTGTGTTACAATTGCCTACCATATTAGTATAGTTATATGCTGTATAGTTGTGGAGCCTAGGAGCAATAGACCAAACCATATAGTCTAGGTGCGTAGTAAGCTACACTATCTAGGTTTGTGTAAGCACACTCTATAATGTTAGTGCAATGCTAAAATCACCTAAGGATGTATTTCTCAGAATGGATCCCTGTTATTAAGCAATGGATGACAGTATGTGTAAAATTCATATTAAATATTAGATTGATGTCAAAATTTGAGAAAAGAGAGAATGAGAGGAATGTTATGTTATTATTATGAGCATGAATACTGGAGCTAGACTATTTGGTTTAAATGCGAGTTCCATCGCTAACTGGCTTAGAGAACTTGGGCAGGCTACTTAATGTCTCTGTGCCTTTGTTTCCTCATCTGTAAAATGGGATAATAATATAATTGTGCCTAGATTGGGTTGGTGTGAAGATTCAACTTCCCATAATAAGTGATATGTAAGTGTTTATTATTATTATTTTTATCATTTTTAAATAGAGATGGGTTAGTTGGATTCTCAGGATTCATTAAAGCAGTGGTGTCTCCATGTTTGAAAGTCTTATCTTCTATTTTGCAGAACTAGAAATTTGCTATATAGAAGTCCAAAACCTAGATTTGAAAGGATTAATTCCTAAAGATCCATCCTCATGCACTGATGCATTCCAATTTTGTTTTAGGCTTGTCTTGAAAATGGTAACAGGCTGCTTGGTTTGCTTGATTCCAATTTTGTGCTGAAGAAGAGAGACTGTAACTTCCACTTGATTTAAAGTGGCTGAAATCTGTCCCTTTGTTTAACAGTGCCAGATTTTGGAAAAGAGTAATATTTGAAAACCTTTAAATATGTATGTATGCTATGTGTTTTCTCCATCATAATTTTCACCAACACCATTAGAACTTGCATTCATACCCATAGGGTGAATGAACAGAAATGCTAATCCACTAAGCACTCGTGTTAATGGTCATTAAAAAAAGCAATAGATTCTGACTTGCTTATAAATTATGTGAAGAGGAAAGTAAGGAAATAATTAACTAGAATAATTCATTTAGATGTATTTCCTCTGAAAGCACTAAAATGTCTTTGTTGCTTCCTGAAAGAATTATTTGAAAGCATTGATATATTGTGGTTCTTTTATATAATTTTCAGATAGCTGATTGTGTGGTTTAGAAAATAAAAAAAAAAAGACTCTAGAGTTTCATATTCAATTTGGCCTTCTTCGTATACCATACATTCATTTAAATAAAAATTCAACTTCATGATCTAATCATTTATAGGTAGTTATTATATAATGTTCTTTTCTTTTTTTTAATTTTTAAAATCCCTTTTATTAAAAACAATTATAAGGCCTCTTTGGAGTAGACAGAATAAGAATTTTAAATAACTCAAATATTAAATAAGAAAAAAATCATCTTAATTAATAAAGCTGTGTTTCTGAAAGTAGCTTTCATCTACTTTATTATTAGTTATATTTAGTTCGACTGGAAACTGGAAGGTGTCAGGCTATTAGACCTAGTAAAGTAGTCTCATGGCCATATTGAGGTAAAGTCAGGAAAAGTATATATATTTCAAAATTATTCTAGGGACTTTATAGTACTCTCTATTCAGGGAACTACTCAATAATATGTCAAGTTTCAGAAATATTTTAGCTTTATTGTATAATAAAATATACATATATAAAATATACCTTAGAGCTGAGGAAAGAAGCTCAAAATACTTGTTAAAAGTTGTACAAGTTTATTTATTTGAATAGATGCTTTTTATTTTGTTCTTAACAACTGTGATGGTTAATTTTAGGTGTCCGGCTTAACTGGATTAAGGGATATCCAGAAAGCTGCTTAGGCATTTTTTTGATATGTTTGTGAGGGTATTTGTGGAAAAGGTTGGCATTTAAATCAGTGAACTGAGTAAGGAAGATCTGTCCTCACCCCGTGTGGGTGGGAAGCATCCAGTTGGCTGAGGGCTGGGCTAGAACAGAAAGGGAGAGGAAAGATGAATTCTCTCTATTCTGGAGATGACACATCTTTCTTCTCCTGCCCTTGGACATCAGAGCTCCAAGCTCTCCAGCCCTTGGACTCCGGCATTTGCGCCAGCAGCACCCTCCCCACCCAGGCTCTCAGGTGAAAGCCTTAGACTGAAAGTTACGCCATCGGTTTTCCTGGTTCTGAGGCCTTCAGATTTGCACTGAGCTATGCTGCTGGTTCTCCAGCTTGCAGACGGCCTATCGTGGGACTTCTCGGCCTTCGTAACTGAATGAGCCAATTCTCCTAATAAATATCCTCTCATATTGCTGTTTCTCTGTATATCCTATTAGTTCTGTCTCTCTAGAGAACCACAGTACAACAACTTTGATTTAGCAGTTTGCATCTACCTTCTCTTCACTTATGCTTTCAGTTTAGCATGTAAGTGGAACCTATGGTAATTAGAGACAAAAGTGAGTGTTGCTACATGTCCTCAATTGTTTTCCCTGACTCCATCCTTCTTTTTCCTCACCTGAAAAATTCTTCAGTTGAAGGACTAAGAGTAAATCCTCATTATAGACCAAAGGGGCTAGTCCCGTGGTAAAGCCCATTTTAGAAGCAGAATACTTCCATGGCCACTAATTGCTTTGTTTTATGTTCAAGCTCTCTGGAGGGTTTCCAAGTTTCCAGGGTCCTTCACAGCCTTCTCCCCACCTACTGTCCCCGCTCATTGTCCCCACTCATCAGGTCAGTCAGTTTGTGGCCCTTCATAGGTGCCATTTTTTCCATTTGTCCCCATCGTTTAGCTTTAGTTATGTTTTTTATTCCACTAAGACAGCTTTCCCCAATTTTATTCAGATTTTCCCAAATCAATTCATCTATTCACCTCTGTAGCACTTAACCACACTTATATACAATTTCATGTATATGGTTTATTTATAATATTTCTATCCCCATAGATTATAATTTTTATGAAAGGATAGGCATTGCCTAGACCCCAGTGCTTGGCATTTAGTAAACAATACGTATTTGTTGAATAAATAAATGCATTCTATTGTTTATATGTACTTGCTTTACTTCCTTACTAACTAATCAGAAAACATTTACATATAGGGAAAATACCTATTAATCTTTCTGAATCCATAGCAGCTTCTGGACAATATCACTGTCTCCTAAAATGCCAGCGACTTCATGGATACTTGAAAAATCTTGGTTCATTAAAATCATGAAGCACCAGCGACAAAGGGAGAAGAAGGAATAAAGTAAAAAAGAATAAGCATGTGCGTTTCAACAAGCCCTTTTTTGGCATGCTGAAATGAACTGTGATATGCTTCACTGTCATGTCCTCTAGAAGAGGGAATAGCTCAACAATGAAATTTTTCAGAACTGTTTATAGCAGAGCATTAACAGAAAATGAAAGGAAACATCAAAGGCTTCTGTGTTTGTGTTTTGTCCTTAAAGAAGCAAGAATGAGCCAGTCCCTACTCAAGACCACAACAAAATGATTTAAGGTAAAAGGCATTGCACCCTACAGAGAAATTACCCTGTAAGGAAGATATTGACTTGCAAAGACGCATCCTATTTTTCTTCTCATTCTTGGAATTTCATGTCTTAGGCAAAACAGATGACTCATATTACTGTAGAACATCCCACATCCACAAATCATGCCAGAACTGTCTCAAAGGAAATCCTCAGCTTTTATATCAACCTGGACATGCCATTATTTTTTCAAATACTCTCACAAAAGGAGTGTTTCATCATCATTTTGACATCCTTGGAAATAACTCAAATGAATTCTACTCAGTCGCAAAGGGAAAAAAAGTTATTTATATTTAACAGACCATTTTTTCTTCCCTCGACTTAAAAGCCTAATATCCAACTACATTTTTTCCTTTTGCACATTTTATATTTTTTCCCACAATACTGCTTTTTCTCTCTGTCTGCCTTTGATGATAAACTTGTATTTCAGCCTTAATTTTGTTTCAGGTCATTAATGTCAAAACAAAACTGTAACACATTTGGTGGAAGAGATCATGGTATTCGCCCGTCTCTACTTTTCTTCAGTCCTATTGCCTCATACTAACCTTGATTGCATGTTTTTTATTTTCTCCCTTTTGTTTACTACTTTATTTTCAATTGAGGTAAAATTCATGCAACATGCAATTATAATCATTTTAAAGTCAATTAGTAGCATTTAGTGCGTTTATAATGTGCTCACTAATTCTTTTACTTCTCTTTGATTGCCCCTTATATTAGTGTTCTTAAGAGAAATAGAACCAATAAGATATTTATAGATACATAAGAGGGGATTTATTATGGAAAGTGGTTCACATGATTATGGGGACCGAGAAGTCCCTTGATACGCCATCTACAACCCAGAAAACCAGGGATGTCAGTGGTGTAATTCAGTGGTCTGCATGCAAAGGCCTGAGAACCAGGGGACCCCATGGTGTAACTACCACTCCAAGGCTGAAAGCCTAAGAACCAGGGGGCACTGGTGCAAGTCCCAGAGTCTAAAGGCTGGACAGCCCGAAGTACTGATGTCCAAGAGCAGGCCAAGATGGATGTCCCATCTCTAAGAGAGGGAGTGACTTTTCCCTTCCTCTGCCTTTTTGTTCTAGTCCATTCCACAATGGAATGGATGAAACCCACCCACATTGGTGAGGAAGAACCTTCTTTAGTCAGTCGGCTGATTCAAATGCTTATCTCTTCCAGAAATATCCTCACAGACACATTCAAAAATAACGTTTTATTAATTATGTGCGTGTCCCTTAGCCCAGTCAAGTTGTTACATAAAATTAATCACACCCCTTTTCCTATACATTAAACAAACTTTCATTATGTCCTCAAGCATGAACTCAACCCTATCCCTCCAACACTCAGATGATAACCTGATGTCTAAATTCCTTGAGAAGACAGATGCCTCACAATCTCTCCTTGTCTGCATAGCTTTTCACCATCCTTCACCCCTTCTTCTCTAATAAAGAGAAAAAGCAATGTTTCTCCTGTCTAGGACAACACTTCCCTTCTTCTCCTACCCCATTTTCTCCATTTTGTGGGTGCTGTGCCACCAAATACCCTGCTCTCCTTGCATTCTTTATCAGTGGTTTCTTTGCCTATTTTCCCTAGTCTAAAAACTTATCCAAGATTTCTCCATTCTCAAATCGGTCTTTGGTTAATTCTTCTTATCCCTTTGCAGCTACCTATTTTTCTCCTTCCCTTCATCATTGCTAAACTTCTCAGGAGAGTAATATTCTCTCTTATTTCCTTTATTATTTTCAAAAACTGTTCTGTTTACAACTTAATCCACCCAACTCAGCTATTCCACTAAAATTGCTATTGTATAAGTCACCATCGACCTCCTAATTGCCAAACTGAAGTCCTTAATTATAATTCTCATTGAATCCTTTAACCAAATTTGACACGTGCTGACTAATCTGATCTGAAATACTCTTAGTCTTTGGTTTTTGTGCCCTGCCTTTCTCAGGATTCTTTTCTGACCTCCTAGCCCTCTGATTTTTTTTTTTTTTTTGAGACAGAGTCTCATTCTACTGCCCCCAGCTAGTGAAGTAGTGTCATTGTAGCTCATTGCAACCTCAAACTCCTTGGCTCAAGTGATCCTTCTGCCTCAGCCTCCCAAGAAGCTGGGACTACAGAAGCAGACCACAACGTCCTGTTAATTTTTCTATTTTATGTAGAGATGTGGTCTCTCTCTTGCTCAGGCTGGTCTTGAACTCCTGAGCTCAAGCGATCCTCCACTTTGGCCTCCCAGAATGCTAGGAGAGCCACCATGCCCAGCTGATTTTTTCTTTTCTTTCTTTCTTTTCTTCTTTTTTTGATGGGGGCAACTCTGGGAGTCATCCTTTAAATGTAAATTTTTCCAAACTTCATCTTTGGCTTTCTATTCACTTTATGTACTTCCATGGTTGATTTCATAATTTTTCACTGAATCTCCTGTCTTCTATTTTAGTTTCTTTGCCAACTAAAAAAGCAGCACCAAAAGCATTGGAAAGTGAATTTGTGTCTTTTGGGGATTTGGAACCATAACCTAAAATTGTTCAACCTAAGCACAAAATTATTTTGAAGTTTTGAGTTTTAGCTTAATTCAGGTAGATTTTATATTCTAATCATATTATATTCAGCATTGTTTAATTTTAAAAAGAGTAAGTTACTGAGTTTAAGCTTTCCTTATTCACCTCTGATTTTGACTTCCTGCTTCTAGTGCAGTTCACTTTCTATATTATTTTACTGTCTTTCTGGTACCATCAATTCCTATTAGGACATTATTACTCTAGAAGTGGAAGATAAGACTCTTTTCTCCAAATTTTCCCAAACATAGCTGACACATGAATTTTCAGGTGCAGCAGACTTACTAAAAGTTTGATGTATCAGATGACAATTAAGTTCACCATTGTAAACACAAATCAATGTTAGCCATTCCTGCTCACAAATTCTTCAGTTTTCACACTGTGTGATCATTTTCCATTTGCTTCAGTCTCTTTGCTCCCTAAATATTTTCTGCATCTACAATGAACAATAAGAACCATTCCCTTAACCTCTTCCTGGAAACTGAATTCTTTCAGCAAGGAGTAGCTACAGGTAGAGCATGTCTAATTCAAATATCCCAAATCTGAAATGCTCCAAATTCCAAAACTTTTTGTGCACTGACATGATGCCACAAGTGGAAAATTCCATACCCAGACCTCATGTGACAGGTCACAAAGTGCAGCCAAAGCTATGTTTCATGCATAAAATTATTAAAAATATTGTATAAAATTATCTTCAGGCTATATGCATAAAGTGTGTGTGAAAAATAAATAAATTTCATGTTTAGACTTGGGTCTCATCCCCAAATTAGAAATATTTCTGGGCCCAAGCATTTCAGATAAAGTACAGTCAATTTGTACTATGAATTTAGTTTTTAATCTTTTTTCCTTGCAAATGCTTGATATTACTTATCGTGGAATAAATGGATGCTCCAAGAAGACACCTCTATATCTCCTGGGACTTAGTATGAACTTGCTGCCCTTCTGAGTATGCTCACTTTATGTGTATTACATTTTTAGAATTCAAACTCTTTGCAAATGGTTTCCAAAGATTTATCCCTGGTCCTGATTTCTGTTGAGGTTTTCATCTGTATCTCCAGAATATCCTCAATGCATTTCAAAATTAACTGAGCCTGAAATTGCACTTTTTATTAATTCCTGCAAGTCTGTTTTTTCTGTTGTGTTCTCTATCTTAAATAAAAGGATCATCATTCACTTGAGCACTGTCTCTAAAAACCTCATTCATGTGTAACCTCATACACCTTTCTTCACTTGCTTCCCTGATATATATTCATTTGGTCATCAAATCTTGTCATTTCTACCACTAAAATAATCCGGGGATTTGTTACCTTTGCTGAATCACCACTGCAGTGTATTCAATCTCACCTGAATTGCTGCATTTGTCTTTTAAGTGTCTTCCTGCCTCAACTTTCTAATCTCCTTGTGTTTATCCTCTTATTTGCTACTATTTATTTTTTAAAATCGAAGATCTATCAAGTTATTTTTGTACCTTAAAAGTGTCTTTGACTGTTCACTGCTTAGAGGAGGAAGTTCAAACTCATTCTTGCCTGTGTTTTCTTTGTCATCCTTTATATCCAATTTCTTCTATGCATTCTACAGTTCAGCTATTCTGGATGACTCTTATTTTCTGAATACATTCATTTTCAGAATAGTTGCTACATGCCAAATATTGTGATAAGTGCTGAGGACAGAAAAAAAAATGCAGTGAAAATTTTCTGCTCTCAAGAAGCTACACTTTTAAGACATCTCTGGTTTGTTCACTTCTATGGTTTCAACATTTGTCCCCTCCAAATTCATGTTGAAATTTAATTCCCAGGGCGGTGCTATTGAGAGGTAGGACCTTTAAAACGTGATTGGGATTAATTCATTCATAGATCAATGGGTTACTGGTTAATGGTTATCATGGGAGTGGGACTGGTGGCTTTATAAGGAGAGGAAGAGAGACCTGAACTACCACATTATCATGCTCAGCCCCCTTGTCATGCGATGCCCTGTGCTGCCTGGGCATCGTGCAGAGAGCCCTACTAGGAAAAAGACTCTCATAAGATGTGATCTCTTGACCTTGAACTTCTCAGCCTTCAAAACTGAGAAGAAATATTTTTTTTTAGTAATTATCCAGCTTCAGTTATTCTGTTATAAGCAGCAGAAAATGAACCAACACAGAAAATTGGTACTGAGATGTGGAGTGTTGCTGATAATGAATACATGAAAATGTAGAAGCAGCTTTGGAACTGAATAACGGGCAGAGGCTGGAAGAATTTAGGGGAGCAGGTTAGGAAAGCCTAGATTCTGGTGAGGGCTTAGAGACAAAAAGAATAGGGAAATTCACAGCCCCATTGAGTCACTATCAAATCGGTATTAACAGATCAACACTTAAGTGCATACATAGTAATAACATTCATCGGGTGTTGGGCGATGGGAATGGGGAGAGGGGATGGGTATATACACACGCAACGGGTGCGGTGTGCACCATCCGTGGGATGGACACGCTTGAACCTCTGACTCAGGTGGTGCAAGGGAAATATACATAATCTAAACATTTGTACCCCCGTAATATGCTGAAATAAAAAATAATAATTAAAAAAAAAAACTCCATTGAGATTAGTTAAGTGGTGGTGACCAGAATGCTGATAGAAATATGGACGGTAAAGGCCATTCTGAGGAGGTTTCAGATGGATCTGAGGAACAAATGCTGGAAACTAAACGCCATCCTTGTCATAAATTGGCAAAGAACTTGGCCGAACTGTGTCCAGGCCCCAGGGCTTTGTAGAAGCCTGAACTTAAGAGTGGTGAACTAAGGCATCTGGCAGAAGAAATTTCGAAACAAAATATGGAAAGAGCTACATGGTTACTTTTGCCTGATTACACTGAGATTTGGGAATACAGGAATAATTTAAAGGTAGAATTTATAATTAAAAAGGAGGAAGAGTTTGAAAAACTCTCAGCCCAGCCACA
>CAUYSK010108654.1:0-17499 GCA_963575035.1 Avahi laniger
TTTTTTTTTGAGACAGAGTCTCGCTCTGTTGCCCCAGCTAGAGTGCAGTGGCCTCCTCATAGCTCACTGCAGCCTCCAACTCCTGGGCTCTCAGAGATCCTTCTGCCTCAGCCTCCCAGGTAGCTGGGACTATGGGTGTGTGTAGCACCCGGGGCGATGAAGTGAGACTCTGTGTCAACAAAATTGAACAAGGCAACTGAGCACCCCTCCTCACAACCCCCACCCCTTCATGTTTAAAATCAATCAATAAATAAATAAATAAAGTACACACACATTCTGAGCTGCTCCTAGGGAACAGGAGTTGGCAGTCTGGTGTCTGACACGTGAGCCCCCTTAGAGGGTGGGCAGGGAAAGACAGGCTCCACTCTCCCCTCTTTCCTTAGTTCTTGCCGTGTGCTGAAACGACTCGTTCACTAGGACATCCACTGATGGTGAAAGATTACTTCTCACTTGACTCAGGCCCACCTTCCTAACGTGACTCTCTTCATTTTGCTCTAGGTATGTGAGCCAGGTGATCGTCAGTGACGTGGCGGTTAAGAGGAAGTGGCACTTCCTGTGCGACTGCTGGCTGGCCGCGGACCTAGGAGACTGCGAGCAGGACCGGGTCTTCGTGCCGGCCTCGCGGCGAGAGCTCTTTTCCTTCAGGTACTGCCGGGACATCACTCTTAGCACTAAATATTGACGTGCCGTCCAGGTGAACGTACCTCGACTACCTGCTACGTTTCTTCCCTGCGGTTTTTTGGGTTCAATGACATCAGGGCTCTTGGCTTTTTCCTCATGGGAACAAGATGACTGACTTCAAAAGTCCAGACACCTTACATAAAAATGCCTTAAAGGCAAAAAAAGATGGAACTGCTTCTTCCAGAGCCAGACTCCCCTCCCCTTGGTAAAAATTGTGCTGAATTCTTCCTCACTAATGTTTCCTTTTTCTCCTCTCGTGTGATTGAATAGTCAGGATTTCCAGAATAGCAAGAAATATTTAGTTCTTTATTAAGAATCATTGTGATCACTATTGCTGCTCCCGAAACTCAATGAATTAAAACGACCGTTTTATTTTCTCGTGATGCTGTGGGTCAGAAATTTGGGAAGGGCTTGACTGGGCAGTTTTCCCTTGGGCTCCTGCATAGTCATCTCTGGGCTCCCTGCCGTTAGAGATCCAAAGGTGCTCACCGGGGTGGCCAGCAGGTGGTGCTGCCTGCCAGCGGGGAGCGCATCTGTGGCTTCAGGGAGTATCTGCACCTGGGCTCCATCCAGCGTGGCAGCCTCGGGACTGCTGGGTGTTTTACATGGTGGCTGGCTTCTCCCAGGATGGGCATTTCAACAGAGCGAATTGGAAGCTCTCTGGCCTTTTATGACCTAGCTTTGAAAAATCAGCTTCAAGGGGAATGGATATAAACCCCGTTTTTTGATGGAAGAAGTAACAAAGAATTTTGAAACTTTTTTTCTGAACTGCCACAAGAACACAAATTTCATTTTGGTTTTTTTTTTGCTTGTTTTTATTTTTTTTCCTCTATTTTTTTATTTGTATATATTCATGGAGTACAAGTGCAGTTTTGCTACATTGATATTGATATATTGCATGCTGGAGAAGTCAGGGCCTTCACTGCATCCGTCACTGGAGCAATGTGCATTGTACCCACCGAGCGCCTCCTGTCATCCACCCTCACCCCTCCAAGTCTCCGTGGTCCATCATTCTACACTCTGCTTCCATGCGCACGCATTACTTAGTTCCCACTTGTGAGAACATGCCGTATTTGTCTTTCTGTGTCTGAATTGTTTCATTTAAGATAATGGTCTCCAGGTCCATCCATGTCGCTGCTTGATTTCCAATGAATATCATTTCCATATGTGCACATAGGTGTGATCAGTTAGTTCCAATTTAATGGTGAGTTCATGCGATGTTTGTTTTTCCATTCCTAGTGATACTTCACTTAGAAGAATGGTCTCCAGTTCCATCCAGGTTAATACAAGATGTATTAGTTCGCCATTGTTTTTTTATGGCTGTGTAGTACCCCATGATGTACATATACCACATTTTATTAATCCGCTCATGTATTGATGGGCACCTGGGTTGTTTCCACATCTTTGCAGTTGCGAATTGTGCTTTTGGTGGTTTTGCCATAGCAAAGGTGGCTTGGTTTCAATTTGCCTGTGTCCTTTAGCAACATGGAAGCTCACATTTGACATGTGTGCTAACTAAAGTTATATCATCTTTTATTGAGAAGTACACTAGCAGATTTCCCCCTAGGTTTTTTTGGCCAAACTAAAACACATTTCTATCCCTAAACAATGACAATGGGCATAGGGTCATCTTAATTAGCTTAAAACAATCATGATTCACTCTCCGGGGTGGATGTACCCAGGTAGCTACTTGTTACTGGAAAATCAGGTTTCTACTAGAAAACAGGAAGAAGGAAATAAATGGCTGTTGGATAGGCAACCAGAGTGTCTGCCAATTTGCAGAGAACATTCTGGTATCTGTCCTTCTTTACATATGTGCTGAAATTCTTTGCAGTATGTACCTAGAAGTAGAATTTCTGAGTTGAAGGGTGTGCACACTATAAACAAAAATGCCAATCTGATAATTCCAGGGATTGAAGAGGTTGTACAACAGTGGGAAGTATTATGTACTGGTTGTAAGAGTATAAAATGGTAGAGTTTGCTTTTAATGTAGGGGATATCTTCCTAAAATTACGTATTTTGAATTGTTGCTTATGTATAGGAGTAAACTGGCAGAAATTTCCTCTTTTTTATGAAAACTTAAGTGGTAAATAAGTATCCTCCTGTCCCTATACCTGACTCAGTTCTAGCATTTTTTATTTTTGACATGGGGTCTCCCAGTATGCCCAGGCTGGTCTCAAACTCCTGGGCTCAAGCAATCCTCCTGCCTTAGCCTCTCAAGTAGCTGGGATTACGGTGCATGCCACTGGGCCCAGCTAGTTCTAGTATTCTTTATAATATGTGGGTATATTTAACAATTCAAGTGTATTCATTTTGTTGTTGAAATGTGATTTTTTTAAATCTGTTTAATCTTTGTGTTTCTCAGAGGTATTATGAGGGATTTGTTAATTCTCCTTTAATTATGTATTTTTTTTTTTTTTTACCACATAACACATATTTTGAAGATATTTTATTAGGAAATTTAATGCATGTTATTCTGGGTGAATTTTTCCCTTTTTTTGTTATATAGCTTTCTTTTTTATCCTTTTAACACTTTTTATCTTAAATTCTATTTTGTATGATATTAATATTAGTATGTCAGCTTAGGTTAATATTTCTATTGAATATCTTTATCTGTTTACTTTTTGTCCTTTCCTATGATTTTGTTTAGATGCATGTCTTGCAAGCCACGTATAATTGTAGTTTTTAAAATAAGATCTAATCTCTACATCTTTTTTTTTTCTTTTCTTTTTTTTTGAGACAGTCTCACTGTGTTGCTTGGGCTAGAGTGCCATGGCGTCAGCCTAGCTCACAGCAACCTCAAACTCCTGGGCTCAAGCAATCCTTCTGCCTCAGCCTCCCGAGTACCTGAGACTACAGGCATGCGCCACCATGCCCAGCTAATTTTTTCTATATATTTTTAGTTGTCCGATTAATTTCTTTCTATTTTTTTTTTTAGTATAGACGGGGTCTTGCTCTTGCTCAGGCTGGTTTCAAACTCCTGAGCTCAAACAATCCACCCGCCTCGGCCTCCCAGAGAGCTAGGATTACAGGCGTGAGCCACCGCGCCCGGCCTCTGTATCTTAATATATGAGTTTAATATGTTTACATTCATTATGATTACTGATCCATTTGGACTTTACCATCTTATTTTACATTATTTGTTACAATCTTTTCTGTTAGATTGACAGGGTTTCTTTTTTTTTCTTTTTTTTAATGTTCCCTACCTCCTGTATTTTTAATTTGTCCTGGTTTAGAAACTAAACATTGCATTTCTTTCCTCTTCTTCCTCTTCTGTTTCTACCTCCTGTTGCCCTCTCTCTTCTTCTTCCTTCTTCTAATTCTTTTTGGTGGTTAGCTTTAACTTTTTAACATATTTTTTCACTGTTTTCTAAGAAGATCTTATTTAGATCATTGCTCCTGAACATGACAAAGAACCCGAAATGCTTTAACCCCTCTGGAATAACCTCTCTCCTAACTCCCACGTTTTAAATTACTGTCCAAGCTGGGCACGGTGGCCAATGCCTGTAATCCTAGCACTTTGGGAGGCTGAGGTGGGCAGATCACTTGAGACCAGGAGTTTGAGACCAGCCTGGGCAACATAGCAAGGCCTCGCCTCTACAAAAAATTTTAAAAATTAGCCAGGCGTGGTGGTGTGCGCCTGTAGTCCCAGCTACTTGGGAGGCTGGGGCAGGAGGATCACTTGAGCCCAGGAGTTTGAGGTCGCAGTGAGCTATGAACATGCCACTGCACTCCAGCCTAGGGGACAGAATCATCCTCCCGCCTGTGTACTGCTTTCTCCCAGGCCTAGAGCTGCTCCATAGTCCTCGGCTTCTACCTCACTCACCACCTGGTTTTCTCATTCCATTTCTCTTCCTTGGACATATTTATTTTCTTTTTAAGCCCAGCTCCCCCGAATCTTTTTGGTTCTTTATTTTCATATATTATGTATAGTTCCTCCACATTTGGGATAGACTAGGTGCTCAAAGTATGAATTATTCAAACTATTTTGAGGGGAAGCTTAATGTAAACTCTTGAAAAGTGAAAGAATTATCAAAACTCTTATAAAGCTAAAACAATAGTTTTTAAAATTTTAAACCCTTTTACAATATAAATTATCCTCAGAAACCTTGTATCCTAAAATAATAAAAGAATCAAATTATCTGAAAGCTCGTTTGTAGAGGTGTTCAATAGAAGCTGAGGAGCCACTGTGTAGCTTATTGCTGGGCAAACTGCATCTTAGTCTAGAGGGCTTTCGAACTGAACTCTTATGTTTTCCCTACTCTGATTTTTCTTTTTAGACACACGTTTTCCTCCACGATTGTGGAAAAGTTCACCCAGGATCACCTGTGGCTCTCCGTGGCAACTCGGCATCCCTGGAACCAGTTCACAAGAGTCCAGCGGCTCTCCTGCTGCGTGACGCTGCTCCTCTGCGACATGGTCACCAACGTTATGTTCTGGAAGAGAAGCGGCACCAATGCCGAGAGAGACGAGCCCATGTGTATGAGCCCTAACGTGCGGTGTTGGTGGCGTGCAGCCCTTTCGCTCTACTCCACCCTCCTTGACTTCAGGGTTAGAAGCAGAGTCATGAGGCACCTTCATTTCCCCCCTTGCCCTAACATTAGAATTCTCTAGCAAATTTTCTCACTGTTCCCATTCGTTAACAAATGGAGCAGTCTACATCAGGATCTTTACTGCTGAGATAATTTTCTATCCCTAGATAAACATAGTTAAATTCCTAAATAAACCGATAAACCTGGGAGAGGAATGACTTTGCTATGATTTTAATGGTTGAGAATGAATGAAGCTTGAATAATGCTTTTCTTTCAGTGAGTCCATTTGCTGTGACCTGGTCCGAACTGCTTATCAGCGTCCAAACTGCTGTCATCCTTTTCCCAATCAATCTTGTCATTGGGCAGCTCTTCCTGTTGATTCAGCCACAGGAAACGCTGCCTCCCTTACCCCCGGTCCAGGCCTCCTGCCTCTCGGATGCTTCCGTCCAGCCCCTCTCTCTCACAAAGGTGGTCGAGGTAAGGTAAATGACACGCGCCCCTTCCCTGCGTAATGGGAAAGAGCAGTGGAGAGGATCTCTTGGAAAGCTCTCGGGGTCCTTTTACCCTTAATGTCTTTCTCCTAATTCCTGTCCCCTGA
This sequence comes from Avahi laniger, assembly GCA_963575035.1. NCBI lineage: Eukaryota > Metazoa > Chordata > Mammalia > Primates > Indriidae > Avahi > Avahi laniger. Next base: position 5,812 of record CAUYSK010108654.1, read on the forward strand.
GCTGTGATCAGTTGTACCTCTAGCTTTTACTCTTGATTATAAAGTATTCTGAGGACAGAGTGGGAATGCATTATGTACTACTCGAGTTGTTTTAATTTTTGATGTTTGATCAAACTTGTCCCTTCTTTCATCTGTATTCTCTCATAAAACTGGTGACTGCTCTCTGAAATATTAGAAAATGAAAACTTGAGCTTCGTTACACTAAGCCTATCCCCCTCTGACATCTGTAATCGCTACCCAGTCCTGGGTTAACGTACAGAAGACTGATTTTTCTCATCTTGTTTCTACCTTCAGGAATTAAAGGAAACTGTGGGATTCCTGCTCAGGAGAAATCCATATCTACTCTCAGAGTGTGATCAATCTTCATGGAGCTCTTATGACATTAACAAGCTGGTGGCACTCTTATCCAGCCTAATTTATTCTCACTTAGAGGGTCAAGGTTGTCATCAGCTGCCAGAACCCCCCTGGGCAAGTGGTAAAGGTGGGTAGAGTTTAGTAACTCACCTTTCATCTGCCTCCTACTCCCTTGCCCGGCTCTTACCTTCTTATTCGTAACTGACAGGCATGATACAACCTTCTGCTTGCTTTAATTTCTTTAAGCTTCCAATATAGAGCTAGTAGCTCTGATCCTGTTTGACGGCTTCTAGACAATCTACCTGGTGATTCAAAGGACAGGATTAAGAAAAAACCCACAAAAATATTCTCTGTATCAGACTTCTGTATTCCATCTGCTTTGTTAAAGGCTGTTGGAACTTGTCATTCTTTCTCTTCCATGGAATGGTGAGATTATGCAGGTTGTTAAACTCGAATACAGTTTGAGTCTCTCAGGCACCTACCAGTATAGGTTGCATGTACTGCCATTCTAGAGAAATAGCTCAATGAGGTTTTAAAAGGCTTGAGATCAAAGTTTAGAATTTTACAATTGTTAAAAATTCACCAGCATCCTCAGAGAAGACAGTGATGTTGTAGGTGTTGAGTCCAATCTCCATTAGTACAGGGAAAATGTAACCTTGTTATCAACTAATGAATTGCTAATCTCTACCACTAATTGCTGCTTATTGAAATCTTCCACTTGTGAAAGTGTCAACTTGAAATATGTTTTCAGTGGTTCCTGAAAACCACCGTCACTTCTGCTGTTACCTGCTCCGAGTTCTGCAGAGGCTGAAATCTCACGTAGGCACACTGGGTCTCACCCGGCTTCACCAGCCCTGTGACTCCCTAGATGCAGCCAGCCAGCTTCAGAAACTCCAGGAACTCTTGGAAACACATATTCTTCCCACGGAGGAAGAGCCGTCCAGGTATGCACTGCACCAGGCTTTCTTTATCACCTGTAGTCCTCTCTGTCAGCTGTTGGGTACAAGATGGTTCCTTCTCCTTTTTGTCCTTCAGGGAGGTGACCAGTTTCCCCATCCTGAGCCCAGCAGAAGGGAAGAATCCCATCTCTAGCAGCCTGCCCAAATGGTTGACTTACATCTGCTGGCTCCTCCTAGGGGTCACTAGCCTGGCTTCAGCCTTTTTTACTGCACTTTATAGCTTGGAATTTAACAAAGACCAAGCCACCAGCTGGGTTATTTCGATTATTTTATCAGTGCTTCAGAACATCTTCATCAGTCAGCCAGTAAAGGTACGTGAGGACTGGAACAAACCATTATAGTCGCAGAGAGCTTGGGAAACTGAGGTCCCATGGATGTCAATCCAAGGTGCTTGGACAATTTAACAACAACAAAAACTGCAAAAAACTCAAAAAACAGAACTAGGCAGAGTGACCTTTGTTAGGGATATGTGTAAGACCATCAGAGGTCTTCCAAAGATACTGAGAGACGTCGTTGAACAACTTACACACGTCATCACAAATCATTTAACAGTTTAAGCATTCCTAGCCAACCACATTAAGAACTACAAACAAAAATATGAATATTAACATTATGTAGACTCTTGGGGCCCTTCCAAATCCCCATCATTATGGAAAACAATGAGTATAAAATGAGTTAATTGTCGGTTTTCCATAAAAATAAATGGCCAAGTAATTGAAATTTATTAATACCCACCTTTACCTTTTATAATATGCGATGTCATCTTCTGGGATCTGTACCGTCTGCTCATTAAGTGCTCCTCCTCCTATTTTCCTGCCCAGGTGATCGTCCTCACATTCTCACTCTCCCTGGTGATGAACAGGATGCCACGGCTTAACGAGGAGAAGGACCGACAAACGAGGAGGGCCTTGGCACTCTTGGGTAATTCAAGTAGTTCTAACTACTATCTAATTTTGCAAAGATCAAATTATATCAGACTGCTAGAATTATAACTACTTTACTGACACATTTATCTGTCTGCTCACAGATGTATCCATTCAAAGATCTTGTCGCTAACCAGCTGGTTCCTCCTCCTCTTCTGCCCAAGGCTAATCAATGTGTCCCCAAAACCCTGCGCATTCCTCCCTAGATCATCACACCCTCTCTCTGTGCTGCTTCTCCCCTGCATTCTAGATCTCCTCCTCAATCTCTCTTTTTCTCTGCTGAGCCCCAGGTACGATTTTCAACTGCTCACCATCTGCAGCTGAGTGCCAGCAGGTGTCTCAAAGTAAAACAAATTGTTTACCTGCCCCACAAATCCACTTCTTCACTATATTTTCTCATTTCAATCAAGAGCACCGCCATTCTCTAAAAATGTCACAGTACCAGGTCCTAAATTCCTCTCTTATTCCCCACATTCTGTCACCAAGCCTAACAAATGTCTACCCTCGACATAAGAGCTACTCAAACCACCTGGATTGAAGCTCACAAACTCAACACTCGGCAAAAAAGCAAGTTGTGGAAAATTTAACACAGTATTTTAATCATGTAAAACCAATGCATGTCTTGATTAGAGGATATGTATGTATCTCCTTTATAAATTTATAAAGTATAAAGAAATGCATGGGAATGATGAACTCTAAAATTCAGGAAAGTCTGACTTCTCTGAGGAAAAGAAGAGGTACCATGATGCAGGGATACACTTAATGCATTTTGAGCTGTTGTGCTCTCTGCCTAAAGTGACGTTTTTTCTTATCCTCACCCTTGTCCACCTGGAAAACTCTGACTCATCCTCCAAAACAGATGTCAAATGTCACTTCCTGTGTGAAGCCCTCTCTGACTTTCTTGGGGAGATTTATTTGTTCGCTCTTCAGGGATCCCGTGGTACTTGACACACACATGCTCACATGTTTTGTGTCATACTCTAATTCCCTTCCTCTCTCTCCCTCTTGATTTATATATCTCTAGATTCTTCTACTCAGTGTTGTCCGCAGACCAGCAGCATTGTCAGAAATGTGAAATCTTAGGCCTCACCCCAGAATCTACATTTTAACAAAATTCCCAGGTGATCCCTATGCACATTAAAATTAGAGAAGCATTGCCGTAGAACAGTGCTCCCTCAGTGTGGTCCACTGACTAGAAGTGTTTCTTTCTAGGCCAAGATAAGTACAGAAATTGAGTGTAAGCATTTAGAAATTTATAGCAACTTGACGGGCTAATTTTATGACCACGGAATCTAATTTTCAAAATTGGGCTTGTGTTTTATATGCTTCCATTTTATATTTCATTTTTCTAGCAACTCATTTTTGTACAAAAGTATCGATCCCAATGGATTGGAATTTTTCTGAAAACAGGTCCTGCACCGTAAATAGTTTGAGAAGCACTGTATAGGTAGCTTTATTCCTTATTTCTTCAACGTGTATAGGACGTGCTTACGTAGTTGCCAGCAAAGGTTGGCGAGTGACCACTTAATGACATATGACGTTTCTTTTCTCTACATTTGAATTTTTGCAGCAAAATGTTCTTCACCATTACCTGGTTCGAAAGATAAGAACAACCCCATCTACATAGCCCCAGCTATGAACAGTCCAATGAAACACCCAGAAAGGACTTTGAAAGAGAAGAAACTCTTCAGGCTGACTGGAGATATTCTGGGTACGGAGAGGAAATGGCAACATGTCCACACTGCAACACCCACTTTCCAGGAGGGAAGAGCAGGGGGAGAGGATAAAATGAAAAATATAGAAGGGTGAAAAGGTGTCTTTTAGAATCTTCACCCTGTGAAAATGGAGATTCTGGTAAGCAAAGTGGTCTGATCAATGGATGGACTCCCGAACTTGGAGTCTTGAGATTTCATTGTCACTTTCTCCACCTACAAAATACAAAGACAATATTTGATCATTAAATACATACATATGGGATGGAGGGGAAATGAAAATGATTTGGAAAATGGCTACTCTGTAGGTGCTAGGTGACTGGCTTGAACACATCTAGCGCTCTACTGGAGTCCCTAGACCAAACAGGATAGGTTCTGTTTTATCATGCCGTCGCTCCCCGTGAACATGGACAATCGAGAGGAAGCAAGAGAGAGAAAGAGCGCATGTGCACGCACGTGCTTAGTTCTAAGAACTAAATACATTATTTTGTGTGGAATTTTATGTATCTTATTTTAAGTAAAACTTCTGATTAGTAACAATAATTCTAGGAAGGAATTTATATATATGTGTATACACACACACACATATATATGTATATAATGTCAATTATTATTAGGTTGAACCATGTGAAATGCCAATTTCTGACCATTTTTGACCTGCAAAAGTCTAAAGCCTTAGAAAAAATAAAAATGTGTAGAGTATTTCTAAGCTGCCGACTCAATTATGATATTTTTCCATCTAAACTAGTACAAATCCTCTTCTTCATCCTGTTGATGACTACGGTCTACTCTGCAAGGAACTCCAGTAGATTTTACCTCCATCAAGCTATCTGGAAGAGCTTTTCTCACCATTTTTCAGAAATCAAACTTCTTGAGGATTTCTACCCCTGGGCCAATCGCACCCTCCTTCCTAACCTGTATGGGGATTCCAGAGGTAAGAGTCACAGTCCTGGGGCTCAGCCGTGCAAATGTGGGGTGCAATTAGTTTTCCAAACACCCTACCAACAGCGATGAGAAACTGAAGAAAGGCCAGTGGGCCTCTTCGATATGGCTGCAACCTGTGGGCACCTGGAGGATCTGTTCCCTGGACCTCATCTAAGCAGGTTCAGTTATATCTGTTCACCCAGGCCCATGGGGACTGGCTCCCACTGCTGTGTCCTACAAAAGGCTGACACATAAGAATGGGAATGGATTCAGTCACAGCACGAAAAGTAACTGGAGTAACCCTTGGGACTCAATCACATGTAGCAAAGCAGGCTGCTCAATGAGTGCAAAACCGGGAATACAGTCTAACTGGAAGGGTCTCTACACGAGATGATATTTTGGCCTGATGTGCAATCTTTGTCAGGTCTATGACTATGTCTGCATAGTCAGTTCCACAAACATGCATTGAACACCTGTAATAGGCTGGGAACTGGCCTAGAAGCTAATGATAAAAAGTGGATATACTATGGTTTGCCCTGGACAGTGTTGAAGAAATGCTAAAAAAATTTCTTTCCTTAAGAATATTTCTTGTTCAATATTTTTCACCAGTTACCAACACTTTGTCATTACATAACTTTATATCTTGCATTCTAGAAATGGTTGCGTTCATGTATCTCAGGACTGGTGGCTTCCTAATGAGATGTGGGTCATCTCCTAGGTTCCTGAGAAGAATTCAAAATATATGTTCATCTCAGCAAACATTCATGGTCTTGTCTTAAAGATACACTCGGTGTGCTCAGGAGAGTTTTTAGAGATGGCACCTCTTACTCATTGCATCTTGATTCTGTTTAGTTCATTCTAGATTGTGACAGTTCTAGGATGAGGGAACATTCTGTTTGCATTGTGTCACTCTGTGCTGAACAAAATATTGACTAAATCAAAGCAGCTGGAACCCTGGGTGGCTAAGGTTGGTGCCATCACAGCAGGCGTGGCCTCCTCTTGGACTCTTTGGCCCTATGGTACAGTGTCGTGGTCCGAAAGCACAGACTCAGAAGCCAGACTGCCCAGGTTTGCACCCTGGCTCTCCACGTACCAGCAGTGTGATCTTGGGTAAATTACTCAACCTTACGTGCCTCAGTCTCTCCATCTATACAATGGGGATAATTTTAGGATCTACCCTGTCAGACTGACGTGAAGATTAAAAGGTTAATAAACCTAAGTGCTTGGAACAGCGTCTGGCACATGATATTCACTGGGTGTTAGCTATCAGTAATATTAACTGGGGCACCTGGAGTTCCGGCTAACCCACTAGAACCGAAAAGTTTACGTGAGTTATCTGGACATGCTAAAGAACAGCAACTGCAAATCTGTAAATGTAGATGAAGAAGTAGAATTAAGTATACGTGGTGTTAAAAGCAGTAAAAATTGGCAATGACATGATTTATCTTTTCAACTACTAAAAATCTTGACTTTCAAGATTGATGTAGCCCAGTCCTATTAGTTCAATATTTTCAGGAACTCTGACACCCAAGCCATCTACAGATTTTTAAAAATTCACAGATTGTCACACATAAATTTTTTAACAGATAAAAATCTGTATCCTATAAATACATAACTTTCCTGAATAGGCTAACCTAATATTTAATCACCTTTAGGAAAGGATCATTTTTGGTAGGACTTAATTAAAATTTCTCTTTCAGCATTTTAAGCTTGCTTTACTCAGGAGGCTGAGGCAGGAGGATTGCTTGAGCCTAGGAGTTTGAGGTTGCTGTGAGCTAGGCTGATGCCACGGCACTCTAGCCTGGGGAACACAGCAAAACCCTGTCTCAATAAATGTGTCTTTTCTGAGGCCCCAGTTAGGAATGGTTTTGCTTACCTGTTTTGTAGGAGCTTTTTATGTATTAAGAGCTTATCTAGTTACAGACATTTATATAGATATAGACTAAGAACCTATAAAGATTAATTTAGAGAACTGATATCTTTATTATATTCTCTTCCTACCTAGGAGCATGATAGGCTTTTCTGTTTGTTTTCATCTTCATTTGTACCCTTGAGTAATATTCAGAATTGTTCCTTATATGGTTTTTGCATATCTCTTGTTAGGTTTGTTTTATCTTTTGTATTGCTATTATAAATGAGATTTTATTACTTTATACCTTCTAAGTAAATATTGTGTGGCTATGTGAAAGCTATTGATGTACATTTATTTAGTACCCAGCCACCTTGCCGAATTATCTTTTTTGTAACTACAGCTGAGCCTTGAATAATGGGGGATTTAGGGGCACTGACCCCCTCATGTGGTAGAAAATCCACATATAAATCTTAACTCCCCCAAAACTTAACCACTAGTAGCCTATTGTTGACTGAAAGCCTTACTGATAACATCAATAGTCAATTAACACACATTTTGTGTGTTATATGTATTATATACTATATTCTTACAATAAAGTAAGCTAGAGAAAAGAAAATGATATTAAGAAAATCATAAGGAAGAGAAAATAGGCCGGGCACAGTGGCTCACGCCTGTAATCCTAGCACTCTGGGAGGTCAAGTCAAGAGAATCGCTTGAGCCCAGGAGTTCAAGACCAGCCTGAGCAAAAGCGAGACCCTGTCTCTAAAAAAATTAATTAATTAATTTTAAAAAGGAAAATATTTTTAGTGTTCATTAAGTAGAAGTGGATCATCATAAAGGTCTTCATCCGGATCATCTTCACAATGAGTAGGCAGACAGAGGAGCAGGAAGAGGAAAGGAGTTGGTCTTGCTGTCTAGGATGGCAGAGGCAGAAGAAAATCTGCTTATAAATGGACCTGTGCAGTTGAAACCTGTGTTGTTCAAGGGTCAACTGTAACAGCTTTTCAGTTGATTCTCTTAATTCAACTAGACACACCTATATTAATAACTTACAAATTGTGATAATTTCACTGTCCTTTTTAATTTTTATACCTCCTTTTCTTACCTAAGTGCATTAGCTAGTACCTCTAAAAAATGTTTTCAAACATAGGGGTGAACGTGTGCATCTTAGTCTTGTCACTAAGTTAATGAGGCAATGTATAAAATTGTTTCTTTTACTTTCTCATTAGGATTTATTACAGATGGGAACTGCTTTCTTTTGGGCAACGTTCTGCTTCGTCAGATTCGCATTCCCAATGCCACACTCTTCCCAGCTAAAGTGTCTCCCCAAGAACGAGTGAGGCCATCTCACCAGCATCAGGAGGATACAGAGAACTATGGGGTAAATTGGGGACCCCCTGATCCGAACATCACAGAGTCAGATAGCATTTGGCATCACCAGAAGCAGGAGACACTGGGTGGTTATCCTATCCAAGGGGAGTTTGCCACTTACTCAGGAGGCGGATATGTCGTGAAACTTGGAAGAAACTCCAGTACTGCAACCAGGTGAGCAAGCCTGAGCCCTGAACAAGAGGACCAGGGTGTTTGCTTCTGGCCATTCATAGGATGATTAAGAATTCAGGACCCATTTGAGTAGTTTCAACAGCTACTATACTGTCTGTACCACTTGTAGACACTTTTACTTTAGACTTCAAAGGAAATATACCTTTTGGTTTAAAAAGAAAATTGCTTGTTCAGTTTCAAACTACAGGTATGTTTTGGTTTGGCAATTTGCCAAATTTTGCCTTACCTGGAAAAACACATTATCAGTTTCAATCCTAGATGCAGTTAAATTCAGATAATTGTAGCTTGGACACATTGTCCTCTTCAAATATAAAAGGCAACACTGCCCTTCATGAGCCATGATATGTACATCAATCCAAAATTAAAATGCCAAGATTAAATTTCCAGAGACTTACAGAATGGTTTAGTATTTTGAGAGTCTTTGTCATTATATATGAAAAAGTCAGAATTAAAATAATTCTCTCTTCATGTAAACTTACAGCAAGGAATTACTCAAAAACAATAATGCCAACTAAATAATGACATTTATGCTCCTACCTCTTCAAACTGAATAGCTCTGAGTAAAGACTAGCATTTAATATTTCAAATGGAAGTAGCTTACATGGCATATGAAATTAATTACACCTTAGGCCTTAATGCCAAATTTATTTTCCTAAATGTTTAAGTTTGGTGTGAATGCTGTTGTGACAACTTTCATTTTTTGTAGTCTACTAAATTTCATGTTAACACCAGTGAAAGTTTGGGCTTTTTATAAGGAAAGTAGATTGCGAAATGTAGCTTCTTACCTGGGATGTCACAGTGATATTGGAAATGGTGGGACGTTCTCCTTTGCAGTGCTGAATGAAGAAAGTAGCTGGCCCTGTCCTTCTGTTTCCCCAGAGTTCTACAGCATCTTGAAGAGAGGCACTGGCTAGACCGATGCACGAAATGCCTCTTCGTGGAGTTTGTGGTCTTCAATGCTAATGTGAACCTGTTCTGTGTTGTGACCCTGATTTTGGAGTCCAGTGATGTGGGTATGAAGGCTTCTGCTCTCCTCCCTCTGTGATCTGGTGCTGTGATTTGGATGTCTGTGCCATCCAAACCTCATGTTAAAATTTAATCCTTAATGTTGGAGGTGGAGCCTGATGGGGGGGATGTTTGGGCCATGGGGGTGGATCCCTCATAAGTAAATTAGTGCCTTTCCTTGGGGGTAAGTTCTCATGCTATTAGATTCAGAGAAAACTGGTTGTTGAAAAAGGGCCTGGCACCTCTCCCCACCCCTCCCCGCCCCGGCTTCCTCTCTCGCCATGTGATCTCTACACACACAGAATCCCCTTCACCTTCTGCCACGAGTAGAAGCAGCCAGAGGCCCTCACCACATGCAGATGCCCAGCCCTGAATTTTCTAGCTTTCAGAATTGTGAGCCAAATAAAAGATGATTATCTTTCTTTGTAAGTTACCCAGACTGAGATATTCCTTTATAATACAAAATAGACTAAGACACCTGGGTATCTCAGAAGGCCCAACTTCTTTCTCTATCTTGTACTATTCATTAAAAGATATTTTAATTAAGGTTATGCATAAATATATATATATTTTTAAAGACAGGGTCTCACTATGTTGCCCAGCCTGGGCCTTGAACTCATGGGCTCAAGCGATCCTCCCACCTTAGCCTCCCGAGTAGCTGGGATTATGGGTGCCCACCACTGAGCCCAGCTCACATGTATTATATAATTTTAAAAGTCAAGTAATTGAAGGAAAAAGCTCAGCAGTTCTCAGTTCATCCCTATTTCATTCCTAATCCCTAGAAGCAGCTACTTTCAGGTTGTTTAAACTAGTTATTTCAGAGTTTAAAAATTATTAACATGCTTATTGGCTACTTCATGAATTTTCAGTTTGAGATATTACCTGTTTCTTCTGTGAGGATGAAGATTTAGCTTGCTTATACCCACATATATCCCAAATACACACACGCTCATACACATCTTTCTTCTTTATTCTTCCAATGTATTAATAGTAATATAATGTTTAGTTTATTTCCATTGTGATTATGTTTTTCAAAGATGAGACATGAAATATTATGTCTAAATTTTTTATAACTTTTGTTTAGAATTTATAATTTTCTTCTTTAATTTGCATGGTTTTATATGTATCTATCATTGATTCATCTCCAAACTCTTCCTAGAAGCAAAAAATCTTTCTGTTCACGAGTATCACATAAAGTATCATTTTATCTTTGCCTTAGAGACACCCTCTAAGGGAGCTCCCATCCCTTGGGTACAGTCCAGATTGGTTATTCTCTAGGCCTGCTATTTACAGCTGTCATCCAGGCTGTGTCTTCACCGTCCCCCTGGGGATTATCTCTACCTTTCTCCTCTGTCAGATTCCACGTCTTCCCCTCTTGGTTTACTTCCTCATTTTGCTAAAGCACATCCTCCAGTAACTTCCTGGAACCGTGCAAGGGAGGTAAACTTTTTGAAGCCTTACATGCCCCAAAAATGTTTTTATTCTGCTATCACATTAGATCGGAGATACATATACATATATATGAATGATGTCCTTCTGATTCTCAGCCTCTACCCTCAAAAGTATTTAGATTTCTTTTTTTTTTCCCCAGGGTTATGAAAGGACCTCATGGTAAGCCTTTTTACCTGGAAACTTGTGTCCTTAAGTTCTGAGACATTTTCTTGCACTTTTCCCTGTTGATTTCTTCTCCATTTTCTCTGTTCACTTTTCCTGATATTCCTAGCATTTTGATGTTGGAACTTGTAGACTGACGTTCTGATTTTCTTACGTTTTTACTATTTTCCATCTTTTTCTTCTAATACCTGAGGGGTTTCTTCAACTTTATCCTTCAAACCATTTGCTGAATTTTTCCTTTCTATGTTTTAATTTCCAAAAATTGTTTTTGTTCTCATAATACTTTTCATAGTCGTCTGTTTTTTTAATGGATGCAATATTCTCTCTTAACTGTGAGGGTATTATAGTGGTTTTTTTCTTCTGTTCCTTCACTTTCTCTAATTCCTCTGAGCTGCTTTTTTTGGATATTTTGTTTTGATCCACAGTTTTCAATTTTAGAGGTTCAAGTGTCTGGATGTTTTTTTACATGTAATGGACGGCAATAAGGCCGGGCGCGGTGGCTCATGTCTGTAATCCCAGCACTCTAGGAGGCCGAGGCGGGCGGATCATTTGAGCTCAAGAGTTCGAGACCAGCCTAAGCAAGAGCGAGACCCCATCTCTACCAAAAATAGAAAGAAATCAATTGGACAGCTAAAAAAATAAATAGGAAAAAAAATTAGCCGGACATGATGGCGCATGCCTATAGTCCCAGCTACTCGGGAGGCTGAGGCAGAAGGATCACTTGAGCCCAGGAGTCTGAGGTTGCTGTGAGCTAGGCTGACGCCACGGCACTCACTCTAGCC
>CAUYSK010108656.1:0-12496 GCA_963575035.1 Avahi laniger
TCCCAGCTACTCAGGAGGCTGAGGCAGGAGGATCACTTGAGCCCAGGAGTTTGAGATTGCTGTGAGCTAGGGTGATGCTACTGCACTCTAGCGTGGGGGGAGCGAAGAGAGAGAAGGAAGGAAGGGAGGGAGGGAGGGAGGGAGGGAGGAAGGAAGGAAGGAAGGAAGGAAGGAAGGAAGGAAGGAGGGAGAGGAAGGGAAGGGAAGGGAAGTTAAGCTGATAATGTACAGAAGAGAGGAACGACCATTGCGGGAGCAAGGAGCCAATCTTTGAAAAGTGAAAGAATGTAGATCACAAGGGCAAGGTCTGGCTATGGACGTGAGCAGAGATGGATCATTCATTCCAAAGGAAGGCAGATGGTATAGACACAGGGCAGATGGTAAATTTGAGGGTGGGAGGATGGGTTCTCTCCAGATGGCTTTCAGAAGTCACCAGTTGAGAAGGAGAATAGGAAATGGTGCTGGAGATCTGAGGAAAGACACGGGTGACGAGTGGCACAGTGGACTGACACACGGGCGGTACACAAGCATGAGCCGCCACTTCACGTCCATTCCTGCTTCTCCCCCTTTGCGTTTCCTTCCAGAACCTTCACTGCTTTGCAGTAGTTATCCATGAGCACGAAATCCTGGAACTGTACTTAAAAATGAGCCTGATTACTTTAAAAAACAAAAACAACTCAGAAAAACCTGCCAGCCAGAAGATTTTTTTTGCACGTTGTGCAAAACCAGCAATGACATAATCCTGACAAAGGGAGTTAAAACTGAAAGGGAAGCTTCTCTGGAGCATGTGCTGCTGGTCGTGCCCTGGCGCTGCGGAAAATGCCGACGGCTGCAGCCCCACTCGGACTCACCTTCCTCTCTCCTTCTGACAAGTGCACGGGAGTCGTTGATGCGTGGGAGACTCCAGAGAAGCAACGCTTCAAAGACTTTGGAAACCTAAGACCACAGGAGGAAGGCAGAAAATAGACCAACATGGCACGAGCCTTCAGTTGTGACCATACTTGTGTATTCTGGAGTGATTTAAGGATCCTATTTGCCCTGAAGAAGAAGCAAGACCCACAGAGGGGGAGGAGTGACAGTCACCCAGATGTGCCTGGCTTTATTTCAGTGGTCGTGGGATGGTGGTTTAGAAATATCCGCGTCCCGCTACCAGGAGGTACAGCTATGACTTTCCACCTCATAAGCAGGATTACGATGTGCAGCCCCCGTGGATGCGAAGGAGGACCCTTGGCCCTAAACATCTGTGACGTCCTTACAAATATCATCAGGAAAGTGAAGCTGCCCGTCTGCATATTGTTGAGTGGAGCCCATGGTGACAAATTCTTTGCTGAGTCTTTTGGGAAAAGAGGTTTGAAAATCACCAAGATAAACACCTGCCTGTGTTTCCTAGGGTAAGGTGACAGTGTTCCAACTTCTTAAAAAAATAAGAGTCTCTCCACAAGTGAGCTTTACAAACATTCCCGACAGACAGAAGTCTGCAGTTAGAAATCTGAGCTGCTACCCACAATCTACACCGGTCGGATAACAGGGGGTGTGTGAAGGTAAGCAGGACCCCCAGAGGGGCTGGAGTGTGATCCCCAACTTCGATCTGCTCTGAATGAGAGGAAAGCAGGTATCTGATCATGCAGCTACAAGGCTTACCCACAACTCTTGAAGCTAGCTTATAATTTTTTGGATTTTAGAATGGTGATTCAGATTTCTCAGATGGGAGCAAATGTGGCGACAGGTGGGAGCCGGCCCCCAGGAGCTGGCTCAGAGACCTTAGGGAAGAAGCTACAAATGGCAGCGCGGGGGCGAGAAAGCTGGAAGACGCTGCTGAGAGCGGAAAAGTAGACACCAGCAGGGGAAAGGCTGGGAGACGCAGCTTGGAGAAGTCCCTCCTCTTAATTCAGAGTAGCCCGTGCGGTTTAGTTCTGGGCTGCTAAGAATGTAGTCACCCAAAAGGAAAGTTTGGAAGTTTGAGGTTCGGAATATATGGAATGTGCACCAAGAAGTAGACAGGAAAGACAAAGAGATGAGAGGCACAACCACCGCAAATTTCTAAATTCTGCAAGGAGATGGGTATGCTTCCGACCTTCCACTGTGATCCAGAAGTAGATTTACTTCGCAGGTTACTCACTGATTCGACAAATGTTTGTATGTACCCACTGTGAGACGGACACCTGCTCAACACAGAAATGTTACGTGGGCTGGGTGCGGCGGTGCACACCTGTAACGCTAGCACTTAGGGAGGCCAAGGCAGGAGGATTGCTTGAGCCCAGGAGTCTGAGGTTGCTGTGAGCTATGATGATGCCACTGCACTCTAGTCTGGGCAGCAAGAGTGAGATCCTGTCTCAAAAAAAATTTTAATTTAATTTAATTTTAAAAATAAAGAAATACAATGGGGAAGCAAGTGGGGGTAGAAGACAGATGTTAAATAATCACCCACAAATGTAAAATTGCAACCGTTGTGAGTTCCAGAAAGGAAAAACATACAACGCCAGGAGAGCTTAGAATGAGGAGACTTGGTCTACTCAAGAAATTGGCTCCTGGGTGGGAATCTGAGAAATGAGTAGAGGGTAAGAAGGAAAAAGAGGAAAGAGCCTTCCAGGAGGAGGAAAGAGCACGTGCACAGCCCAGGGGAGGGAGGGGACACGGCGAGTGTGGGGGACGGGAGGCGGGACACAGAGCAGGAGCTCAGAGAACGGGGTGAGCGGAGTCCGCCTGGCTGCAGGTCTGGGCAGGATAACGACAGAGCCTTGCCGGGCATTGAAGAAACGTCAGCCGAGCCCAGGATCAGTGGGAAGCCAGCCTCGGAATGATTTTAAGCAGAGTTAGGGGAGGGGGTGACAATCTCCGGTTTGTCTTTCAGAAAGATCCCGCTCTTGGGAGAAGGGAGTGTGGGAAGCAGATGCTGGGGAACCACCGGGGTGCTTTCACGGCAGACCCCTGCCGGGAAACGGCGTCACGACTGACCAAGAGTGGTAGATTTCTACCATTTTAATTTTTTGAATGCTCATGTTCTGCATTCCAGACATTTATCATGGATTTACTGGCAAAGGGAAAAAGAAAACCATGAAACCTTTCTCGGTTTTTCCTGTTCTGAGCCCCAAATATAGATAACACAGACTCTGCTCCTGGCTAGGACTGAACAGAAATGTGGGTGCACCATAAAGGCAAAAGGTGACTTCCAGGGAGCCAGTTGTGTCACCTGCCCGAGCTCTTCAGGAGGTCTTCAGGGTTTGGAGAAAGCACTTCAGAGAAAAAAATAAACTAAAAAGCATGAATCTTCCTCAACTCGTTCTCTCTGTGTATAAATCCCTTTGGAACCTTCCAGCGGGTAAATGGCCGTAGCGGCACAGAAGACACCGGGTTCGATATTCAGGTGGTTCCCAATCCTGGATCCTACTCAGGCGGCCTCTTCCAAGGCGATTAGGAGCCGTGCCACGCTGGTGCTCAAAATTGCTCCGGCCTTTCACATCATGCAAACTACACATGAGAGGCCAATGTGTGCTGTTAGACCTATGTTCACTGATTTCATGTAAAGATGGAATTCCAATATAAACCCTGAAAAAAAAATAAAAGGTCTATTTTAAATTTCTGGACAATTACAAGTGAGGCAAAATTCTGTCTTTTGCCAGCTGTATTACTTTTGGGGAAAAAAAGAAGCCAGTCTTTTCCTCTTTTATGTTTCATATCCAAGCCACAAGCCAGCAAACACTGGTATTTACTCCAATGTTAATAAAAGTAAATTGCTTTGTGGTTTTGGGTCATTGATATAAAACTTGTGCTTCTTTTAGTTTATGTTATGTATAAAAGTTCAAAATTTTAAGATGCATCCAACACCAGTTGATGACTTACGTATGCTCTGCTATGAGATTCAAAGCATTTTTGCAGTTTATGTTTGAATCACTTCTGCTTTTCTACGCCAAATGCTCTCATGATTCCTGTGGGATTCTTTCCCTGTCTTCTTCTATCTTTTGACCTTCATGATGTTAGAACTTTTTTGTCTTCTTGAGACATCTCCTGGATTACAATCCACTCAAGCAGGAAACCAAACCCATGAGAAGTTACATTACGAACAGAAACTCTCAACTCAGACCGTAAGTTGCCAATAAAGATCTGTTTTTCCCAGGGAGATGGAATCTAATTAATCCTTTTTGCAGTTGCCTTTTTTATTTCCTGAAGGATACAAGTCAACTGGGACGAGCACGAACAACTTGAAAAGAACATTCTAGGACCTAATACCCAGATGTCAAACATACTGCCCTCCCCAATCCATCAAGCGCTCACACCAGATGTTGGAGCTGCAGACACTCAGAGTTCAGCATTTTCTCAGATCGGTCTTTCCATCAGCCAGATGCTCGAGTATACAGTTCCCTTTACGATTATTTATCGTACAAAGAGAACTTCGCAGGCCTGAGGCAGCAGCCCCCTTGGCAACCCTGGCCAAAACGCTAAGTAGGATGTGCTCTGCAAGCTGTCCAAAAACATGCTACTGATTTAGACGGTCCTGCGGAGCAATCCATCACGGTCTCGGCCCCGATGAAGAGCTGTGGGGTGCACAGGCCCATTTCATTAGGATCTTACTTAGGTCTGAGCACTTTTTTCCTTTATGTTTTTAAACTAAGCTGATCAATTCCATGCAGTGCTAAGAGACAACATATGAGAAAGAAACACCACTCGGGCTAATGTTTTGCGATGGCCGCCACAATTCCAAGTCCTCAAAAACAAACAAAAAAAACCAGATTGGGTTGAGGGCCTTCCAGCCGTAAAGAAATAGCCAAGTTTTCAAGAACCCAACAGAAATCAGGCACTGGCTCTCAGGAAGGTCTGCTTCTTCTTTCTGTCATTTTTGTGCTCAGTTAATCCCAGACTTGCAAGGGAGTTATCGGAGTTATTGGCGCGCTAAGACTGGACTCTCTCGCTGCAGTGATTTCGGGCAGAATTCAGGCACCGAACATCCCCATGGGACCCACAGACTCTCAGCTTCTCCAAAACCATCTGTAATTTTATTTTATGCTTTTTATCTTTTGCTTCTTTAAAGTAAAAACTGTGCAACCCACAATAGAATATACATCAAATGAGGCAAAAATCTCTTTATTCATTTTAAGCAATCGAAGAAATATTATAAGTTCAAACAAAGTGCACGGCAGCATTGCGGGATTGGAGTGAGAGACACGTGGATTCCGGGGCCAGCCAGGCTGCAAACCCTACCCCCGGCCAGCCACTCCCTCACCACGAGTGAGTCATACTTAGAGACTCTCTGCCTCAGTTTCCCCCTTTGCAATTGAAGGTAGCAATAGTACCTTCCCCGTAATGCTTTTGTGAACATTCAACAAATCAATAGGTGCTGAGCAGTCCTAGTGTGCAGAGGCCGGGCAAATGGTGACCGCTATATAAATATCCACCATTACTGTTTCCGCAAAACTACAAACAAACCAGATTATTGCATCTCGAGCGTTAAACAAATGGAAGGTAATTAGGAGCAAGAGAACCACTCAGAGATGATTTCTTTGTTTAAAGAAATAATCTTAAAAGACAGCGATTTCCAATGGGCCAGCGCTTGTCACGGCAAGTTTCAGGGGAAGTGAGGATGGCAGGCATTTCCCTGCCACCGTGCAGTCACTCAGGCTCTGAATATCCGTCAGCCACACAAACGGAACTAAAAGGCTCATCTCCAAGAGGAAAATGACACCCCTACCCAGCCGCTCACAACGGCACACAAATGAAACCAGAGGGCCGATGGGCAGCAGAGGGTCTTGTGACCAAAGCAACTCACTCTTTCTTTTCTTTCTTTCTTTTTTTGTTTTTAAAAATGATTTATGGTTTTGTCTTGAGTAATGAGAAAAATACTGAAAGCACTGAGAATCAACAATATAACAAACACACCTGGATCTCTGCTCAGGATTGACAGACTGTTAACATTTTTTAAATATAAGTTTCATTGTATGTATTTAAGGTATACAACAGGATGTTATGCGATACACGCGTACGTTGGTAACTGCCGTGAAACACTGTGGCATACGCATCCTCTAGCCGCACAGACGGAGGCCGAGCTGCAGCAGAGGTGGGGGATCCCCAACAAACCTGAGCTCGCACGGTGTCGGAACCGGCTGTCACCGCAAGAGGAACACAGAGCTTTGCTGGCAGCAACTAAAACTTCGCCATAAATCCGAAGTGATAACGATTGCATTTCTTGAATGCCACGATCGAAATCACCTAAGTCCACCCTGTTGATTGAAATATTTAACTTCATTAACTATTAGTTCAAAGGCACGAGTAGCAAAATTATTCACATAATTTTAGGGCTGGCTAGTTCTGCAAACTCCTCCAGAGACAAAGACCTTCCTCTTCGACATTCCTGCGGCGTGACGCGGATCTGGAACCTGCCTCCCTGTCTCTTCCCTGTCTCCCTCTTGAAAGCCTCTACGGCCGAGGCCCCAGTTTGTGACAACCCTCCTCTCACAAGCAGAATTGCCCCTGCGCTCTCAGCCCTGCTGCTTCGGTGCGTTCCCTCTGTCCCCAAGCACCAAGTCCCTCAGACCCTCTAGGCATGAAGCCAGCGCCTGCATTTTTAATAACCCCCACCCCGAAGATTCTCAACTCTCGTTCACACCAAGCGTTGCTGGAAGGCGCCAGGCTGTACGTAACGCGGAATGCCCAGTGCCAGCCACTCAGTAAACGCTCAAAACACATTTATTTAGTGGACAAATCCACAGCAGTTTCAATTCTAAAGGGACTCGGTCTTGGAATCTTCTCTTTGCAAGTGAGAGGCTCCTCCGTTCTCCTCCTGCCGCTCCTCGAGCCTGCTCTGCACCCTGCTCTGCCCGTCGCCTCAACGACTTGGACCCGGAAGGTTTCCCAGTGCAGCATCTGCTTCCTGCCGTCCTTTCACTCTCGATGCCGTCTCACACCGACCGGATCTGCTTCTCATTCCATGGTCGCCCTATCCTCCCGACCGGTCACCTCTGCTTGGTTTCGATGACCTTTGCATGCAACGGGGCTGCGTGGCTCACAACTTCAGGTGGAGTTAGCTTCTTCAGACTTGCCAAGGTTTGGACCACAGCTCTGCCTGCTCCTGTACCCGTGCAGAAAGTCCCAAATGCTTAGGGGCTGGCTCTGTTCCCAAAAGTTCAACCATCACTTCTACAAGGGCAACTTTCAATTTTATATTTCTAGCCCAGTGTCTAACCAGATCCAACGATCTAGACAGCTTCACATACATAGTTTACTGGGTCCCCAAACTCACCATGGCCCAAAGCACACTTAGCCCCTCCCCTCCCAAATCAGACTCATCTCCTGGTTTCCTGATGTTTCTAGAAGCACTACGAGTCCATTTACCACAGAGTCAATTGTCAGTGGCTGTATTCTCTCTGTTCCCCCTCCCTGCCAACACTGCATAATTTTATAAGATCTGTTCATCGTACCTCTTCACTGTCTCTCAAATCGGAACCTACCTTTCTATATGCATGGCCCCAATGCACCCTGCAGGACGGCCTACAGACCTGCACTGCCCAAGAGAACGTCCAGCAACGACGGAAATGTTCTACCTCAGGGCTATCCGACATGGCAGCCACTAGCTACGTGCATATACTGAGCACCTGAAATACAGCTAGTAGCGCTGAAAATGCTAATTTAATTTAATGTTAAGTGGTCCCATGTGGCTAGTGGCTGCCATATTGGTGGTGCGGATATAGCTGACTGCAATTCCACCTGTTGCTCTTACGCTCACTTCCTGCTGCTCACACCGCCTCTCTGCTTGGTATCACTGGGGACTTAGGTTTCCCAGACTCTCTGACAACTGGCTTCCAGGTAAAACAGTCTCGCTGATGTCCATCAGCCGGTGAGAGGCTTTAGTGAGGACCAGGGCAGGGGAAGACCAAAGGCCAGGAAACGTCCCAGTCTCTAGCCTGGCCTCGGCGGCATCTCCAGCAGTGGTCGTCTCTTCTCCGTATCTCCAGCTTTCCCGGGTCGGCTCATCCCTCCACACTGCAGCTCCCACTGGCAGCCTCCATCCCGGTTCTGGCTCCCACTTAGCAGCCCCAGGCTCTGGGCTCAGGTAAAACCATCTCCTCCCTGTGTCCCTCCAGCCCTAGGAGTAGTTGCTGGTAGCTTCTTGCTCCTGCTGATCTCTGGGCTGCTCCCTGGTTCTCAGCTCTCATGTCATTGATGTACCAGTTCCCTCTATTAAATTCCCTCCACTGAGTTACCTCATATGATTTTTGTTTCCTTCACTGAACACTAACCGATGCATCATCCTAATTTGATTTTCCTCTTTAACCTTTCATCCTGATCATTGCTGCCGTGAAACACAGTCATAACCATCATCTTCATCGTCATCTAAATAGTGTATGATATAAAACTATATCAGAATCACCATTTATACAGCACTTGCATGCCAAGCATGATACTGGGAGTTTTGCATATCATAGCTCATTGTTCCTTAAAATAACCCTCTGAGATCAGAGTTATTATTTCCATTTTGTAACTGAGAATAATGAGGCTTAGAGAGCAACTTGCGCAGGTTAAACAGCAACTAAATGACTCAGCGTGCCTCGAAGGTTCATGCAAGTTCATGCAGCCTCGCTCCACTCAAGCACACTATTCAAAGTAGTCAACTCCTTCCCATTGTATCAGGAGAAAGTCTCAACTTCCTCAGCCTAGAATTCAAAAACACACCCTGAGCAATCCAGAGTCTAGGCTCCACTCTCCCCTCGCCTGTGTTCAAACTGAACCACATGCTGTTTCCTCCACACGTGTGACCGGTCAAGATCTGTTCAAAATTTGATTTAATTCAACGTAATAAATACTTATTAATCACCTGCTATTTCCAAGGCACCTTTCTCTTTCTCACCTTGCCCTGAAGTTCCCCATTTCATAATTCCTCATCCATGTATCCATTGCTTGCCTTGCAGTCTAGTTACATTTGCAGTTAATATCTTTACTAAATTGTAAGGTCCTTGAGGGCAAAGATGGTGATTAAAGGGTTTTTTTTTTAAATCTCCCATCAGAATCTAAGAAGGACATTTACAAATCACACCCAGATGATTGGCAAATATTCGTTGAATTTATTGATATAACTATTCACAGGCGCGGCACCATGTGGTTTCTTGACAGAAATGGAAACCAAAGGCAGAGGCTTTGCCCGAATGCTCTGCCTTCATTCTGGTTAGAGACGTGGGCCCCAGAGCCAAACTGTCTGCCCATGTTTAAGTCAGCTCCAGCTTTTGGGGTAAGTAACTCGACCTCCCTGGGCTACTGTTTTCTCACCTACAAAATAAAAATAATGAAATGTCTTGCTTCATAGTACTATTGGGAGGATTAAATGAGCTATTTGTGTACAGTCCTTACAACAAATGGAGCCTGGAACAAAATGTCCAATAAACGTTGGTTCTTATTAATATGACATTACCTCGCAAACCAACGGTATGATGGACCTAGTTAAAATCCACACAAAGTATCAGTCGATTGTCCTCCTCTGAGTCTCTTTCTGGCCTCCGGAAAACAAAGTCTATATCTATACAATACATCAAATTTATTACAAACAGAATAATGTCAATAAGACCGTGAAAGCGAGATAAAATAGACAATTGAGAAGACAAAGTATGTATTTCAGAAAACTTGTCTAAGTGGAGAGCTCTGTATCCAATAAACCACACAAATTTGCTGCACCATGCCTATCATAGAGAACACAGATGCATTTTCTCCGTATCTAACCAATGTGTGAATTCTGAATTTTTAAGTTTGATACGGCCAGTTTCCTCGTGGAATTTTCCCTGTGTGTCCTCAAGCTCTGATGGCCTTAGCTTCAGTGACAGAGTGCTGGTTGTCCTCCACCTCTTACATAGTGACAGAATATTGTCACTGCCCCTGAAACCCAGCCCCCGCATTGCTAGGAAGCCCGGGCCACATGGAGAGACACGTGCAGGTGCTTTGGCCGACAGTCCCGCTAGTCTCAGCCCATCTCTGGCATCGACCACCAGACACATGACCAAACAAGCGTCAGCTGGTTCCAGCCCCCAACCTCCGTGCTGACCCAGCCGACAGCGAGCGGAACAGAGACGAGCTAGCCTTGCAGAAATGACCAAATTGTAGGTTTGTGAGTGAAATAAACTCTTTCATTGTTTGCAGCCAGTACATTTTGGGGTAATTTGCTAAGGAAGCATAGTAACTAGAGCAGATGGTTTATTACACAGCAACAGGCAATTGATAAAGGCAGTTATCTACCCCCTGCTTCCGCCTTAGCGCATCTCTCTCGAAGCTGCAACATTCGTCACAGAAGACGGTCGAGCATGTACGGTATTGTTTTAAATCTAGATCATCTGATCACAAAGCAATGTTGTCTGATTAGTTGCTCAGGACAAGGCCTATTACTTGCGGTGCCCAGGGAATTTGCAGTTGCTCTTCTGGGCAAGAAAACATCACTCCTACTCCTCAAAAAAAAAAAAAAAAAAACATAATAAGAAAAATGAAAAAACTTGCATCAAAGAGTGATGCAGATTCCTGCAGACAATTGGATCATTTATTTTCTCTGTTAATAAGACTATCCAGGATGAGGCCTGCAATAAAAGTTGACATAAACCTAAAATATAAGCTCTGTGAGAAATAGTTAAGCCTAACCATGTTCCAAAAGAAAAAAGGCTATGAAAGCTCATGCTGGTACTGAGTCATAGGTTTTATAAACTTCAGTAGAGCAAATACTCTCATTAACAAAATCATTATTGTAATAAAAGATATCGATCTGGTTGTTCCATAGATATTATAAGAACCCATTCAGGCAAAAAAAAACAAAAAACAAAACAACATAGTGTGTCTCACATCCAGGAGCTAAATAAAATTAGAAACAAGAAATGTTAAAATACAAACTCACTAACTGGATAAGTAATTACACTAGTTATTCTAAAGGGATGAGGTATTTCTTAAGTGGTAGCCCCAAGTCAGAAGGCATTATCACCAGATGTCTTGTCGGAGGCTGAAAAGTCAGTCCTTCCTTTACATCAGGTTTATGTAACTAGCCTGACCAACAAGAGTTCTGACATTATAACCTGCCCACAGCAGTGACAGTGTAAAACTTGCATAAGTCACTAAACTCAGAGCATTATATTAATCCACGTGCTGAGTGAAGCAACCAGATGCACAAGTCCTCGTCAGCATGTTGCAATATGGCTGTTTGTTTTTTAATCGTTTTAGGCAGCGAATGGAATAAATGTAGAAGAGGACTGCATAGATGATGCCAGCCGCCTGGAAACAGCTGAGCGTTTAAGCCACATTCTTAGAAGCTGATTGGAAGAAACAATGAATCTCCGCAGCTGACCACGCACAGGGCAGGACTAAAGCAGCATTCTCCCCAAATATCCATCCTCAGTTGCAGAACCAACCCGAGCCGTGTCTCTCCCCACTCCACACACCCCAGTCCCGCCCTCTCTGCCCCGGGCCTCGTTCCCATCTCATCACTCCTGGCTCACCCCCTCCTTCTAGAGCTAAGCGGAACACACCCAGATGTGGTCAACCAGAATTTGCTCACGATATCGTTTGATACATTAAATAACAAATCATCCTTTTATCTAAAGCCATACTTTTAAACACCATAATTGATAGCAGCCTCCTTTTTCTCATCTTTCAGAATAGTCAGCTGTTGTTTTCCTTCTAATCTGGAAAAACTGCTTTCTGGAGAAAGAACTGCATGTAAATATTTACAGCAGTCAAATCCACAGAGAAATATAGTACATTTTATGGCCCTGTCTATGGTATTCATGACAATAACCCCAACTAAACAGCCAAAGAAGCATGTTTTCATTAAATTTGACCACACACACACACACACACACACACACAGCTATGAGACCCTCAGATGTACGTTTTCTGTGCTGTCGAAGCACTTGATGCAGAGACAGAAAAGGTCAGGATTTCAATCCCCCGTTTTCTCAATACCGAGCATGGGATGGCCCTTAATACATACCTATCATGTGTTGAAAATAGCCTAATAATCAGATAAGATTCACAAGTGCTTTCTAGAAAATAGCTTGAGTGAATGTCAAAGTACCCTGCATAACTTGCACCTCTGCTTTATCTTTAGTACTAGCTATAAAATGTGCACTAGACACAATGCTTTGTGATGCTCACTCAGAGGGCTGCTTGAATGCTACAGATTTCTCCAGAGCCTACGCGAACACACAGAAGGGGTGCGGCATCCTCCAGCGCCGACGGACAGCAGCCACACCTACTCCAAGTATGCAGCTGTTTTCTTCCCAGATGCACATTCTCTCTCTCTCTCTCTCTCTCTCTCTCTCTCTCTCTCTCTCTCTCTCTCTCTCTGTGTGTGTATGTGTAATAGTGTAATGAACAGAGCCAATAACCTCTGAGAAGCTCACAGAGGAGCCATATTTTAGTAGCTCTTCTTAGACCTTTCTGCCTTTTCGCAGCCCTATGGTGGTGAGAGTGGGTGGGTAGATGGCATAGTATATGATATAAACCATTCTTGCTACTTCCCGTGAAAAGACAAGTGGCTGAACCT
>CAUYSK010108657.1:0-29044 GCA_963575035.1 Avahi laniger
TAAAAAAATGTGTTCTGATTGTAACTAATGCCATTTGCTTCTGTAACCGTGCTTGCTTTTAGTTGTTTGTTAAATATAGGAGTAAGAGCAGGAGTGACTCCATGACAAGCTGAATTTCCTGAAATAAGCCTAAGTTTCAGTATCCCCCGAAACCGAAACACGGACCAAAATTGGCGCCGGCGCAAAAATTGAAAATCCCGAGGCTTGGAGCCAACCAATCAGGAGCCGAAACAATCCGCAACTTTCAAAGGAACCAATGGACTAAGGGGGGAGGGGAGATGGTGTGCCCAGCGTGCCCTGCCGTGTGGAACCTGCGTGTCGTGTGCCACCAGTGTGTCGTGTGCAAAAGAAAGTATAAAAGCTTCACTTTTACCCCAGGGGGGGGTCCTGGTTCATAGGGGAGGCCATTGCGTTGGTGCTCTGGGACTTGGACCCTAGCTCGAGCTAGCCAATAAACTCCTTTGCCATTTGCAGCCTCGGTGACTCTGCCTCTCTGTTCCTGGGGCCAAGGGGAACCGGCTCTAACAAGAGGTCCTATTAAACATATTTAGAGCAGCAAAATGTTCAGATATCTAAAATGTCTAACAATAGGAATTTTTAAATGCTAATTATAGAACTTCATATATCTATGCATTATTTAAAACTTATAATAGAAGATTAAGTGAAAAGGACAGATATGCAAATTTCATGTGCATTCTGAAGCATTGTGTAAAATATGTGTGTATAAATATGAACAAACAAACAAAATTCACAAACGGTGAACCAGATTGTTTTGTTACTGTGGTGATATATGGAGAATTTTTTTATTTTTAATACTATTTCCCTTAATATTATGTTATTTTTCAATCAATAAAACCTCAAAAATTCTTTTATCAAAGATAAATTATTTTTAAAATGTAAAAAATAATGTGTTACAGGAGCAAAAATGTTTTCTGAAGTGTCAAGGAGAGAAAAGGGTTCTTTCCCTGATGGTACCATCAACATCATTAAGATGGAAAATCAAAAGTTGTTCCAACTACTGGAGCCATGGGGCTACCAATTGGAAATTTCATAACTGATTTCTCAAGCCATTGTACAGAAGAATCATGAGTATAAAAGATAAGTGATGTGTTCTGTATGTTTCAGAATACCCATAAAGTAAGTTCTTTAAATTACTACAATGTGTATGAGAATTCTCCATACAAATATGCAAGTTATTTTCCAACACAGATTTATTTTAAACTTCATTTTGAAATATTCTTAATTGACTTAGTGATTCTCCTGAGTGTCTCCTTTTAGAATTCTATATATTACTTTATAACTTGCTGAGAATCTAGCCAAAGTTTAAGAAATTTTAATTTTTTAGTTTTAATTTTTTTTCTAATGAGCAAGTAATATTCTTAAACTCCAGAGGAAGCTTTAGGAAAGTGGATGGCCCACCAGGTTTCCAAAGACATAATATTCACAGCTACCAGACAGACATTGTTCTGCTAAATTTACCAAGAGGTAGGAGGCAGAATTGGGGGGGGGTTGAAAAAGATCAAATGACAGTCTCAAATTACTAGCACCCTCCTTCCCTTTTGACACTGAAAAGGCTGTTTTTTTCACCAGTGTATTAACATCTGAACTAATGTGGGGAACAAAGGAATTTATGCACCTATGACTTCCACGTGCTTCAGTAGCTAGTTTTTATTTACCTCAGAGAAAACTAAAAGACAAATTTATGATTTTTCAACTCTGTTGAATGTGTTTGAGATCTTTCATTGAATTTTTACAGCTCCCTTAATTAAGCTTCCCCATTGGGAAAAAGCTCAATAATTTGGTATTGGGAGGTAATTAAGACTTTCCCCTCTATCTCTGAGTAAAGGCTATCATGTTTTACATGAGAGCATTTTACAGACAGGCTCACTTTCCACCTATTTTTTTTCCTCACTGGTTATCTCCCCACCTACCTGTCCATTTTTAATCTGTCCCTGAGTCAGGGCATTTATGGACCAGAAATAAGGTCACCTTCAGGGTGGAGATGGAAGAATAGAGGGAGAGGAGGGAACAGAAACCAAGTTGAGCTCTTGGGCAAAGAGAAAGCAGAAAAGAGTAGGTAAATGGTCTCATGGCATGATCTTAAGGATAACCTACTGTTTTCCAGAAGGCCAGACAGAATTCCTGGATCTGATAAGCAGTTTTGATTTAGGCCAGTAAAATCCTGCCCAATAAGATACCATCTCTCCCACTTCCAGAAGTAACTCCCCTTGTGTGATGGCTAATTGAAAGGAGGATGTCCTTTATCTATGGCGAGGCTAGTAGGTGAGATAAGTGTCAGCATCAGGTTAGAGAAACATGTCCAAAAGAGGTTAGCAAAGCCAGGTAACCCAAAGCAAAATCTAAGGAACCAGAGATGATGTAAATATGAGGATCAGGTCCTGACAGGCAAATAATAAGAGTCTAGAAGCCAAGAAGGAGGAGTAGAATGCCATCAGTTAGATCCTTCTGTTTGAATGGGTGATATGGCTCCATTTGATGGATGAATAGAAAACCATAAGGGGACTTTGGAAGTCTAGGTAAATACTTGCTCATTCTTGGGTTCACAAGATGACATAAAAAGACCATGAAATGTAAGCCATTGAGGGTAACAACAACATCAATAGATTCTCATACATGAATCATTCTAAGAACAAGTCCCCCCTCACACATACCCTTTATTTCCTAGACATAATGATGAGGTAATTTTATGAACACATGAGTAGCTGTGTAATGTTGGCTAAAGAAACTAGGCTTCTGATTGGTGGCCTAAAAAATGTGTTTGTTTCAGTCTCAGTTGTCCCAGCGTGGTACTGGCACAAGAACAGAGACATAGACCATTGGAACAGGACTGAGAACCCAGATATAAAATGATCCTCAGTTATCTCAAGATCATTTATTCACTCACATCAGGTATTAGTCAGGACTCTTTTTGTTGCAAAAAAACTAAAACTCAAATCAAACTATCATAAACAAGAAAAGAGATTTATTAATTCATCTAGCTAAGAAGATTCTTGGGATAGCTCATAGAACTTAATGAGGAGATACAAAAGCCCACACCAACGTGGTTGTCAGAGCCAGGGCATGTGAGTTGTAGGAGAAGAAGAATAATTTTCTTTCTACCCTTCATAGTTCCTAGTTGGTGTGGACTGCTGTAACAACAGACAGATCAACGAGACAGAAACAAACAAATTTATTAACATGTGTACCTCATGTAGACATGGGAGCTAGAGAAATGAGTAAATCTACAAGAGGTGGCTTTGAATTCAGGCTTAAATACCAACCTCCACTCAAAGAAAGAAAGACGTGGAAGAGGTCAGTTATGAGGAGGTAATCAAGAAGAGCATGGTAAACAAAAGCAGGGTTTGTTATGCAGATTTAAGTCAGTGCCTTCGCCATTAATAAGAGGTTCTAGCAATTGAGAGCCATTCTTCTCTTTCTGGAGAATGGATATTTACAAACGGATATTTTCTTTATAAATGTAAATTTCCCTCACAAAAAGTATAACTTCTACTGTGTTTTCAGAGCTTCTTTTCTGTCTGAAGTTTCTCAAAATAATCATCTCAAAATAATCCTTATGCCAAAGAGGCATATTTTGAGGTGGGATATTCTGGTTTCCTAAAGTCATATTTTGTCGTAGCATATTTTTGGCTTCCTATGAAAGCAAAGGTTGGGCATTATAAAGTCAAAGAACCAGGCATGATGAAACAAAGAGAAACAGATCCCAACGGGCAAATGATAAGGGTCTGGAAGAAGTTCAAAATCAGGGGCTAGAACCAAGAACTCAGTGCCCTCTGGCTTTCCACCTACCCCTCATCTCTGCTGAACTCTGCTTCTCCTTATGTATTGGCCTTATTCTCATGTGCTAGAGGCAATCTAGCTGTACACAAAAAATTAAACATCTTTTGACAGCTCCTGGCATACATCTAATACAAAATTCAAGAGGAAGAGTCATCCCCCTCACCTACACACTTTGAATCTGGAAAATTCTACAGAAAATTCTAATTGGTCTCAGTCGGGTCATGTGTCTATTCCTTGGACCAGTCACCGTGTCCAATGTATCTGAAAGAAATTAGAAATATTTTACCCCAAAATATGGCATTTTGACATACTGGATTGACTGAAATAGCCTCAAGGTCTTTCTGACCTTCCTCCCCCCATTGGCTCTTCCAAAGTCTTTGAAGTTTCTTTATCTGGATCTGAGATCCAGACCCACCCAGGAAAACAATTGTCTTCCCTTACCTTCCCTGTTACTTCAATATCTATTGCAGGATGGAAAATCAAGAATGAAACTAGACCTGTCCTAATCCATTTAAAAAATAATACCTGTCTCTCAGGTTAATTTAATTTCCAAAGAGAATCATTTATAAGTCAATCCGTTTCCCCCATCCATTCATTCTCCCAAATATCTATACATCGTCTCTAGTAATACTTTATTACCCCTCAACAGAATTCCTCTTTTCCCCCCTCCCATAATCCATTTTACAAGAAAAGCACAAAAGCTCCTGAAGCCCGTTGGGGAGTTGAATCCTCATTTTCTGGGAGTTCTTGTATATACACATCAAATACATTCGATAGCTTTTCTCTTATTAATCTGCTTTATTGCGAGGATTTTGGTTTGCTTTGAAAACATTCTAGATGTTTTCTAGGAATGCATGGGAATTATTAACTGGTCGAATGTGTCTTACAAAGAAAGCAAGTGACTAGAGTCTTCTCTAAGCCACACTACTCTAGAGGAACACATCCAAGACCTGCTTCTCTATCTCAGTGATTCTGGCCCTTTATATTCATGGACTTCATCCCCCTCTCTGTGGGAATTCCCTGGGTCCTGATTTCCCTCAGTTCCCAGGACCAGCTGATTTCTCCCCATTTTAAATTAGGAACTGGCCGGGTGCAATGGCTCACGTCTGTAATCCTAGCACTCTGGAAGGCCAAGGCGGGAGGATCACTTGAGCTCAGGAGTTTGAGACCAGCCAGAGTAAGAGCGAGACCTCATGTCTACTAAAAATAGAAAAATTAACTGGGCATAGAGGCAGGCACCTATAGTTTCAGCTACTCAGGAGGCTGAGGCAGGAGGATTGCTTGAGCCCAGGAATTTGAGGTTGCTGTGAACTAGGCTGATGCCATGGCACTCTAGCCCAGGCAACAGAGTGAGACTTTGTCTCAAAAAAAAAAAAAAAGATTAGGAACCCATGTGTCCCAGGAGGAAACTCCAGGTCCTGGTCAACTAAAACTATGGATAATTGTGTTTTTCATTTGCATTTTTAGCAACTCGGCTCACCCAAAAGCATAATATTCATCATTTTGGTGCTGTGTGAAAAGTCATCATTAAGAGGTAGTGAACTTCTTTATACAGTCCTTTCTTTCCACTCAAATTCCCTGCAATTATTGTTTCTTCAAATGAGAAGGAATCTTGAAGATTTTTCATATCACACTCCCCATCAAAACCACCATTTTGTGATTTATTACTTATTTGAACCACTAAACTTTATTCATGATAGGAAACATTATAAAGAGGTAGACTTTTCTAAGCTGTAACACAATTAATAAACTTTACATTAAAGAATATAGTATTAGAAATTCATGAGAAGAAAAACACCATAAAACACTGTTTAGTATGTTTTAATATCACAAGATGTGCTAAATGATAAGGAAGGGAATTATTAATAAGACTGCACTATGGTCACTTTAAGCAAAAAAAAAAAACCTCATAGTTTAAACTAACTCCCTCCTTTCATCTCTGAGGGAAGAAAATTTAATATATTCAGGTCCATTTTGTTCCATCTGTGTGCTATAGATTATAAACTTAAGGCTAAAGGTATCCTGTAGAGGAAAAGTTTATACATATGCCATTTTAAAGTAATTCAGTACATTATTTCCATATAGAATAACTACAAGTAGAAGGGGAAGCAGAATTTAAACAAAGTAGAATTGATTGGATTTCATATATCTTTTGTTTGAAAGGAAGTGAGAGGAAGTGAAATTGAATTACAGACACCTTAAAAAGTATGTGTATATGTGATGGGAAACTTTTTAAACAATTAAGTCACTACTTTAAAACAATTCTCAGGACTTAATTTCTCATGCTGAGCTTCAAAGTTCACTCTAAATAAATACAAAAAGAAAATACTGTTTTTATAAAAGGCAAGGTGATCTGTGCCAGAACTTGTAAAGAAAACACAAGAAGGGGGTTCTACTGCCTGTTTTGGCATATACCAAAACTGTGACCTAGTATGAACCTCTGAGCCTTTCTCTGGGTCTCCATTTCTTCATCTATGATAGGAGGTTAAATTAAAGAAAATCTAAGTATCAACTTTTTCTTTAGATACTTTTATTTCATAAAATAAAGGCCAGGTGGCTTGAAGGAATGTTTACATTCATTGAATAATTTATGTATATTATTTAAATTCTTTAATATATAGTTTGCATTTAAGTCAGCTGGTTCAATGACATGTTTGATATGTTTGTGTGTGCATGTGTGTGTGTGTGTGTGTGTATGTGAAAAAATAACTACTTCATACATCTAGTTGTTTAGACCAAACCCTTGAACCCCTGGAGTAATCTGTGGTTGGCCCCACAATCAATTCTTCAGTGAGTCATGTCAGCTCTACCTTCAAAGCCGATCCTACATCTGACCACTGCTCACTGCTGCTACTGCCAACATCATTGTCTAAGACCACCAGCTCTCCCCCAACTGCCAGAGTCTCCTCGCTGGTTTTCTCTTCCTATAGCCCTGGTCTGTTCTCCACAGAACAACCTCAGAGAATTTTGTAAGACCACATCAAACCATGTCACTCTTCCTGACCCAATGGCTCCAATGGCTCTTCCCATCAAATTCAGAATAAAATCCAAACTCCTTTCTAGGGCTGAACAGTTGTATATAATTTGGAACATTCCTCTCTCTCTCTCTCTCTCTCTCTCTCTCTCTCTCTCTGACATTCTCTTATTCTTCTCTGGTCACCCCACACTCAGCCCTCTCTTCATCCTGGTCTTTGCAAGTGCCAAGCATTATGTCTTCAGAGACGCTGTCCTGACCACCTTACCAAATGCCAGCTACACATTCAGTGCCCATCTCACCCTACTTTTTTTTTCATAGCCCTTATCAGTATCTCACCTTACATAATTATGGTTGTTTTTCTTATCATGAATTTTTAATATTACTATATTCTTTATTGTAAAGTTTATTAATTATATGACAGCTTAGAAAAGTCTACCTCTTTACAATGTTTTCTAACATTGATAAAAGTTTAATGGCTCCAATTAGAGATTAAAGTGGGTAATTGGTCACAGTTTCTTTCATTTGTAAAATAACAGTAGCGGTGATGAGGTTGGTTTGAAAATCTTCATTGCCTATCTCTCCCCACTAGGATGCAAATTCTGTGTGGACACAAACTTTGTCTGCTTTCTTCACTGCTACATTCTTAGCATATCTAACACTGTCCAGCACAAAGAGAATACTTAATAAATATTAGTGGAATGAATGAATGAATAAACAAATATGTACATACTCACATACGCACTGACTCTGGGGCAGTTGAAAAACCTGGCTTCACTCCCTCTGGCCACATCCATTTACCCACGTTCCATACAAGCATTATCGTTAACCACGTCCTAGTTTTACATGATGTGAAAATGGCCTCCTCCCACATAAAGAAACTATAAAAACACAGTCACAAGGACAATGTTATGAGAATTGTACACCAGGAGCTATGGGAACATACGTGGCAGATACATAACTCAGACTGATGCTGATGTAGAAAAGGAAGAGATGGGGTCATGGAATCTTCTGAGAGCTTCTGTGGTTGTACCTCAGCGAGCTGGGTGAGGCATAGTGGGAAGCAAACTTCAGCGTATGAGAGAGAAAGCAGACAAGTTGACAACCAAGTTGGCCAGCTGGCAGTGATGTCTCCCCCAAAACTTGCAGAAAAGCAGGTTCTAAGAAAAAGATGAGATATTCAGTTTTGATCATTTTTTCCTGCCTTTGCACACTGTATCAGTTCAACGGTATCGTTGATCAGTGTGCTCTAGCCAACGACTGTACGGGAGAATGAAACTCAACAAAAATATTTCTTAGTTCTTCACATGGTAGGCCCAAAAGTCATTTACCTTGTAACCTCCATGGCTTGGCACAATGCTTGCCATATAGTATTTATTTAATTTCTTTAATCGAATTACATTGAATCCTTAATATGGTTGTCCCTCAGTATCCATGGAGGATTGATTCCAGGACCCCTGTGGATATCAAAATCCACGGATGGATGCTTAAGTCCCTGATATAACATGGAACAGTATTTTCGTATAACCTATGCACATCCTCCCATATACTTTAAATCATCTCTATATTATTACAAGTAATAAATTATAAATTTATTATAATTTATTGTATTGGAGTATTATGATTTATTGTATTATAAATACCTAATATGATGTAAATGAAATATAAATAGCTGTTATACTGTTTTTTATTTGTACTATTTTTATTCATGTATTGCTATTTTTATATATTTTTTTCTATATATGTTTTGGTTGAATCCGTGGATGTGGAACCCACAAATATGGACAGCTGACTGTACATGTGTTTTTGTAGGTATTTTTGGTAACATTCTCATTAATTCCAGGTTGACAACTCAGTATCAATTTTCTCTCCATCTCTTTATAGGCCTCTAATAACATTTTGAGTTTCTCTTCTCAAGCTTCTACACATTCTTACCTCCATGTCAACAAGGGCCTTCCCTGCACAGCATATGAGCCATAAATGGATATTTTTTAAAAAATTCTTCTCATATTCAACTATGTGCCAAGTACAAATATCTGGCTCTAGAACGGGGATATGTAAACGTTTTTCTATAAAGGGCCATATGGGCTCTGTCAAAACTGCTCAACTCTGTCATTGTAGCATAAAAGCAGCCACAAACAATACATAAACAAGTGGGCATGGCTGTATTCCCATAAAACGTTATTTACAAAAACAGGTGGCAAGCTGAGTTTGGCCCTCAGGCCATAGTTTGCCATAGTTTATATTCTAGAGGAATATAAATACAAATATCTACATACATAGTAGTATATACATGCAAACAATATATAGATACATACAAATTATAAAACTGATCTTCAGCAACTTTGAAAAGAAAAAAGACCTAGATCATTTTCTTACAAGACTGAAAGAAAACCTTTTCCAAACTATACTACATTCATTTCTGTTTTATATTTAACATCAAATTCAAAGCACATCCTGTGAGAAAAGATCAGATCATTTCTGACCTTCCTCTCTGCCAACATTCTCTGATGTTATTGACAAGTGTTCTCCTTTCAAAAGACTGCAGCGTAAATAATTACTTTCATCTTCATTTTCACGGAGAAAGTTAATACCTAATTAAAATGCCAACCCAATTAAAGATGAAAATCTCAAGCCGGTGTTGATATCACTGAAAAAAGCAACTAACCTCTCAGATTTGAATGATGTTTATAGTTTTTAAAATAACCAA
Organism: Avahi laniger; assembly: GCA_963575035.1. Lineage (NCBI taxonomy): Eukaryota > Metazoa > Chordata > Mammalia > Primates > Indriidae > Avahi > Avahi laniger. The sequence continues at coordinate 9,483 of CAUYSK010108657.1, forward strand.
AATCTAATATTGTTCGTGATGTTTCCCACCAACCAGGGAGATGGGACTGAGTCACTTGGCTCTGTCTCTTTCTGTGCTATAAAAAGGAGCTTAATGTTCTGGTCAGGAACCACTGAAACTTAGTATTGATTTTCCGTGTTCAATTTGTCTCCCAACTGTTGATCTTTCACCCAAAGGTAATTTCATTACTATCAGGAAGCTTGGGCAACTCAGAATGAACAGCGGGAAACTAAATTCTATAAATGGCTTCAACCTCTTACCTCCATTTGCTGGCTGAGCCAGGCTAGCTTCCTCAATTAGAACCTGGCGTTTCACCCTCCTTGAGAGCAATATCCTTTTGAATGTAGATAACAGTTTGATGAATTGAAAATTACCTCTTATGATGAATAATTAACTGAATATCCATTGGGAAATTGATGACATTTCAGATCTTGATTTACAGTTTTCGAACAGGCTTCTCTCTAAGTATTTGATTTGTTGATGATATCTGAGGCTCTTCCCAATTATTGGCAAAAACAAATTGGCTCAATGACAAGTGAATACTCTGGGTTTTTTGTGTGTAGTAGGAACTCTGGAACAAACATGCTCTTGATCACATCTCTCCTCTAAGAAGGTTGGAATTAGATTGGAAATTGTGGGGATGGTCCCCGCAGGAGAGTAGGTTTGGGGAAAGCAGTAGTAAAAAATCAGAAAGCGAAACCAGAGTTGCCCACTTTTTCTGGGCAACTCTGGTTTCAATGTGACCTTATTTTTGTGGTAGTAGTAAATGTGAATTCCCAGGTCGTTGGACAACTCATTCAAATAAGAAATGCATATTCAAATAAGAAATAAAAATTTGAAAAGACTATAATTAGTGATAATTTATAAAATATATTCCTGACTTCTTTAAAAAATATGCAGTGTCAGTGAAAATTAACTAAGTGAATATTAAGCAGTGTATTCACTCACATGCTGTTGGGAGTGAATATTGATCTAATTTTTTGAAGAGTGTTGGGATAATATGAATCAAGTGCCTTAAAATTATTCAGCTCTTTTGAGCTAGTAATTAATCCACTTCTAGCAATTTATGTTAAACAAAGAAATCAGAAATAAACAAAATAAAATTATGAAAAAGGATGGTCTGCAAAGGAAAAATCTGAAAACAATGAAAATATCTAGAAATAGGGAAATTGTTAGATAATTTGTGGTAAATCCATATGGAATAGTCATTCATTATTCATTCAACAAATATTTATGAAGCACCTGTTATGTGCTAAGAACTTTTCAGATACTGGGGAAACAAAAACTGAATAAGACCAGTAAGATCCCTGCCCTCATGGAACTTACAGTCCAAAGGAGAAAAATAGCAAAAGCCAAGCAAACAGGTAAATAAATAAAGATAATTTCACCAAGTGGTAAATGCTAAAAAGAAGAAAAAAATAGCATGTTCTGGAGGTATTAGAAAGCAAAGAAACATCTTTTCATAGCACATTTAGTGGCAAAAGTTAGAATATAAAACGTTAAGATTGAAACAATATAAAATCACACATTTAAAAAATCCTCGAAGAGGCCAGCCTTGGTGGCTCATGCCTATAATCCTAGCACTTTGAGAGGACGAAGCAGAAGGATTGCTTGAGGCCAGGAGTTCAAGATCAGCCTGGGCAAGAGCAAGACCTTGTCTCTACCAAAAATTAAAAAATTCGCCGAGCATTGTGGCACACGCCTGTAGTCCCGGCTACTTGGGAGGCTGAGGAAGGAGGATCTCTTGAGCCCAGGAGTTTGAGGTTGCAGTGAGCTATGAGGACGCCACTGCACTCTAGCCCAGGTGACAGAGACGCAGTCTCAAAAAAAAAAAATCCTTAAAAAAATTTTTAAATATGAATAAAAATTATTTTGGGGTTGTGGAATTATGGCTGTTGTGTCAGACAGGATAGGCTAGGTACTGCTACAGTAGCACATAACTTTACTATCCAGGGGCTTTAAATAGCAAAGGTTTATTCTCAGGCACACAAGTTCTGTTGGTGGTTCTAGGTGACTCTCTTGGCCAGATGTCCTCCATCTGAATGGTCAGTGTTACATGGCCATAGCAGCATGGGCTTTCACGGTTCCCAAGGCAGGGGCAGAGGGAGTTAAGCAGATGGCTCTCTCACAATGACAGAGACAGTCCACTAATGCCTGATTCAGATACTTTGTCATAGAATGAATCAGCAGGGCCATTAATAAGTACCACAATAGCATACAACATGGACAGTTTCGGTTTTCAATGTGTCTTTCTTTTTCATGTAGGTAGCTTCCTTCTGGCTCAGAAGCTGGTATATGGTACACTATAGTGATGTTTTCTACCTCTTACCGAGCAAAGTTCATTAACCTGGGTGGGCAAGGAGCATCAGGGATGCTATGGAAGCCACAGGTGAAAGGTAGAGGAGGGAGCTCTCCCGGGTGGTGCTCTCTGTCTGTGCAGTCCAACTTCCCATCCAAAACATGGATGGGAATGCTGAAGAAAAGTGCATTCATTTTCTATGATGCATCACAAATAGCCAGAAACTTAGCAGCTTAGAACAACCCAGACACTGGCAATTAAATGCTCTTACCCTTCCATGACACATGATCTTCCACTCATATTTCATTGGCTAACCCAAGCCACATGACCATGCCTAACTCTAAGGGGATAAGGAAATACCATCCACCCACATGCCTGGAAGGAGAGGAGAAGCAGTGACTGGTGCACAAGGTAATGTGGGCCACAAGTAGTTTTTACTTTCACTTTTATACTCTTCTATAATACATTGTCGTTAGTGAACACATATATGTTTATAACCAAGAAAAAAAAATAGTTTTCTTTGAAAAAAGTTGACTCAGATTAAAAGCAAGTCATTCTGTGACTTGGTAATTTCTTGTGGCGCACTGTCCTCAAACTTTGAAACTAACTGTACCCATCCCTCTAAGCAAAAAGGGGTAGCCTGGGGCTTTGTGATCAATTCCAATCAAGTCCTTGAAGGTGACAGGAATTAAGCATTTCCTGTGTGCTCCTTTCCTTTAAAAGCTTAGATGTGCCTATAGTTATTACATATAATATGGTTTTAATAACAGGATTGGAAAAGGTCACAATGGAATTATTAATTTCTGAATTTGGGGCCCTGACCTATGTATGTCAATCTTGACTATCCAATTAAATGTTCTGGCAGAAGAGAAAAACTAAAAGATCTCTGTTCTGTAGTCAGTCAGTTCTAGAAGAGAAGGAAGTGAGAGCAGGACCTCTTCTCAGCATGCAGCACGGTTTTGTGCATATGTTCGTAGCAAGTGCTTAACCCATTTTGGTTAAACTGAGTTGACACGATTAAAGTAACACAAGAAACAGACATGGGGCAAAAAATTAAATGTTTGTTTACTTATTTTAGAGCAGTGGTTCTCAACTGGAAGTGATACTGCTCCCAGGGGACATTTGAAAATGTCTGGAGACATCTTGGGTGTCACACTTGGAGGGTGCTACTGGCATCTAGTGGGTAGAGGTCATGGATGCTGCAGAACATCCTACAGTGCACAGGACAGCCCCTCCCCTGCTCAACCTCCCCCCAAAAAAGAATTATTTGGCCCTAAATGTCAGCAGTGCTGAGGTTGAGAAAGCCTGTTTATGCCAGGTTCAGACCTATTGCTTGGAAGCATCTCTAAGATACAAAATCATCCCAGAAACTGAAGTTTTCTGCTCACTTGCTTCTCAAGCAACATAGATCCACTCAGCCTCCTGGATTCTCACCATATTCCTACTAGCTTTCTGGAATGGGGTGGGGTGACTTCGTCTTGCCCTGCTCCCTCAGCATTGTGAAGTCTATACACACTGATGTCATAATATCCATCGACATGGAAGCCTGGCGTAGACATGCAGCATTAGTCATAGAAGCTCAACAGTTCCTCTAGCCAAATATCCCTCTTTGTTCTGATTTTAATAAAACCTTTCTTCAAGAGCTCATCTAAAAGCAATCCAATGAGATGCTACAAAGTATGCCAAATTCAATTACTTTCTGCGATCTTGCCTAGTATTTGGAAAAACCAATCCTCCCTCCTTTCATTCAGAAAACATGCCAAGGTGACCACATTAAAGGAAGTGGAATTTTAATGAAAGTCCTGACATCCACAAAGTACTAATGAGAGGGCAAGAGTCTCAAGCGTGCTCAGAATATGAACAAACATTCTTTGTTTTGAGGCAAATGGCTCTCTCATAATGACAGAGACAGTCCACTAATGTCTGATTCAGATGGTTCATCACAGAATGAATCAGCAGGGCCATTAATAGGTATCATAATAGCATACAACATGGACAGTATTGGTTTTCAGTGTGTCTTCTGTTTTCATGCAGGTAGTTTTCTTCTGGCTCAGAAGCTGGTATATGGTGCACTGTAGTGATGTTTTGTACCTCTCACAGAGCAAAGCTCATTAACCTGAGTGGGCAAGGAGCATCAGGGATGCTCCAGAAGCCACGGGTGAGAGGTAGAGGAGGGAGCTCACTTGGATGGTGCTCTCTCCCTGTGCAGTCCAACTCTCTTACCTAAATCATGAATAGGAATGCTGAAGACAAGTGCATTCATTTTCTATGATGCATAACAAATGACCACAAACTTAGCAGCTTAGAACAACATACATTTATTATCTCACAGTTTTTGTGGGTCCTTTGCAATCCTGTTTTAATAATAGGAGCAGTTAGGTAGGAGCAGTGGTTCCATCTGAGACTCAAGGACTTCATCCAAGCTCATTCAATTGTTGGCAGAATTTAGTTCTTTAAGGTTGGAGAATTGAGGCTGTCGGCCTAGAGGTGCCCCTTCCACAGGTTGTTTACAATATGATTGTTCCTTCTTTAAGGCCAGCAAGAGAGATACCCTGCTTCAAGTCTCTTATTTCAGGGAAGGTCTGGGCCCTCTTTTAAAGGACTCCCTCAGTTAGGTCAAGCCCACCCAGGTTGATCTTCCTTTTGATTAACTCAAAGACAACTGCTTAGGGACCTTTATCGCATCTGCAAAATCCCTTCACCTTTGCCATACTCTATTATTTAGAGGCAAATCCCAGGTTCCACTGCCACTCAAGGGGAGAAGAGTACACCAAGTTGTGGATACCAGGGGGTGGGAATTATGGGAATCATCTTAGAATTCCGCCTCCCACAATAACATTTATAAATGTTGAAGTTGATAGCACTGACTTGGAATAAAGTAAAATATGTTGCCTGTCAGAGTCCATATCCATCCAACAGAATGACAGCTTGGAATAATAAGTCAAAACTTGCAAAGAAAAACTTAAGATCCATACTAAGCTTTTAACATGGGAGATCTGGCTTAAGACTTGGGGGTTTTGATTGTTTATAAGCACATAAGTAATGTTTGTGAAGTGTGATTTTTTTTTTAAAAAATAAAAGCTCATAATGCAATAGAGCTTTTATTATAGAGCAATAATAAATATATAATGTCCAGATCAAGAGCGAAAACATAAATAGTAGGCTTCATACTATATATGCCAAACCACATCTGGAAAATTTTTTTGGCAGTTGTGGGCTTGACATTTTAAGCTGAATACTGCTCAAATGAAATCTTGAGATCAAATCGTATGAAAAATGTTTGCAGGAGCTATGGATATTTATAAAAGAAACTGAAGAGGAAACGGAATTGTAGCCCGTTAAGAGGGGGAAACAGAAATCAGATTAATAGATGAAAGTTACAAGGAAACATATTTCCCTTCAGCATAAGAAATAGAGTTCCAATATTTAGAGTCATCCACAAAGGAAATGACTTAAGGGGAAGGGAGCTCGGATTCCAGGCTAAGCCCATTCATGATGCTCTTGACTCCTTTCCTACTTCCATTAATTATACCCTTCTCACCTTTATCTTTGCCCAACCTCATTTTCTCATTGGCAGTCATACACAAGTTTCTCCCGTAACATACATAAAGCAAAATTCCTCAGCCTCACATTCCACCAAGCTACTGCCTCTTTCTCCCATCCTCTCTGAAGCCTGACTTTCTGAGATAGTGGTGTGCACTTGGCATCTGCCCTCCGTAGCCTTGACCTTCCTGGCAGCCCACCCAGTCTGGCTTCTGCTCCCACCAAGCCACACAGACTGATCTTTGTAAAGTCACTGTGGATAAGTCCAGTCGGTGCTCTTTGTAATTTCTCTTATGTGATGACACTGTTGACAACACTGTTTTTTTTTTTAAATCATCTTTTTCCTTGGTTTCTCTGACTTTACATTCTCCTGACACCCCTCTGGCTCCTTTGGCCACTCCTCTAAGCCTCCTTTGTGATCTTTCTTATATATGATATATATGATGCTCCACCACACTCTGTCCTGGGTCTGCTCATTCTCATTCTGCCTGGTATCGTTTCTACATGGTATTCCTTTAGTGACTCCCATTGCTCTAGCTGCCATTTATACATCATGGTGCCTTACTTCTAGTGTAGATCTCTCTCTTCTGAAATCCATGTCTCTTTCTCCAAAGACCAACTGGAGGGTTTCATTGGAAAAGCCCAGACTAACCTGAAACTCAGTGAGGCCAAACCATAACTTATAATCTCCCACCTTGGCCCACCTCCCATCCCCTCCTTCTTAGGTTCCCCATGTCAGAGAATTACTGGCAGGATGTCATCTGGGTCCCCACCCTCATCCTTACCAGTTCTCCCTATTCCATCTGTCTGCAGGTCCTGAAGACACTCCCTCCAGATCCATCTAATTTTCTCCATGCCTACTGGCACGACCTTAATTCAAGCCATCAACATCTGCCTGGATTAATGCAATAGAGTTGATCCTAACTGATACCTTCTTGCCTCTCTCAAAAATTTCTTCTGTATGACAGCCAGGGTATTTTTAAAAAATTTTGTTAAAAAGTCAGACTGTGTTCTTATCCCCACTTCTCTATCATATACATGTTATGTTCAGCCTTCTTAACTTGGCATTCAAGGTCCCTTATGATCTGGCCTCTCCTTGCTCTCCAACCTTATCTCTTGCCATCTCCATTCCCCTGTGTTCTGGTCTCCAGCTATATTATGCCATTAATGGATCTCTGTGGCAGCAATTAGTGATCCCTGAGAATCCATTCATTCTCCCGCACTTCATGGGCACATGTCACCCAAATACAGTCAGAAATCCTGTGTCCCTAAATGACTATGAGGGAGGCCACTTATCTAATCACCTGATTGGATCATGATGTGAACAAAAAATAAGTATTTTATTGTCTTTAGTTTCTCAGATCTGGGAATTGTTTGTTACAGGAGTCAGCCTACATTGCTAACACAACTATCCACTTTGGAAACGTTAGGTGAAAGAGCAATACAAGAGAGCAATACAAAAGAGCAATACAAAGAGCAATACTGGTGGCTCATGCCAGTAATCCTAGCACTCTGGGAGGCCGAGGTGGGAGGACTGCTTGAGGTCAGGGGTTCGAGACCAGCCTGAGCAAGAGTAAGATCCCCTTCTCCACCAAAAAAAAAAAAAAAAAAAAAATAGAAAAAATTAGCTGGGCAACCAAAACTAGAAAAAATTAGCTGGGCGTGGTGGTGTGTGCCTGTAGTCCCAGCTATTTGGGAGGCTGAGGTAGGAGGATCGCTTGAGCCCAGGAGTTTGACATTGCTGTGAGCTAGGCTAATGCCACAGCACTCTAGCCCAGGCAACAGAGGGAGACTCTGTCTCAAAAAAAGAAAAAAAAGAAATATATCCAAGAAATTTTTTAAATTACAAAAAGCAACCAAATGATAGCCAACCTGAGTAAATTGCTATTGCCAATTATATATTCAATAAGGAACTTGTATCTAGAATATATTTAAAAGTCTTACAACTGATTTATAAAAAGATAAATAATTCAATTCAAAATTGGCAAAGGCTCTAAATAGAAGTTTCTCTAAAGAAGATATAAAAATGGCTGATAAGCACACGAACATATGTTCAATATCATTAGTCATCAGGGAAATGCAAATCCAAATTACAATGAGATCCCACTTTACACCCTCTCAGATGGTTATAATCAAAAAGACAGACAATAACAAGTGAAGAAATTGGAACCCTCCTATACTGCTGGTGGGAATGTAAAATGATGCAGCCACTGTGGAAAACAGTCTGGCAGTTCCTTAAGATGTTAAACACAGGGTTATCACATGATCCAGCAATTCCACTCCTACATATATACACAAGAGAAATTAAAGCATATATTCACACAAGTGTTCACAGTAGCATTGTTCATAATTGCCAAAAAGTGGGAACAATTCTAATATCCATCATCTGATGAATGGATAAACAACATACAGTATATTCATAAGATGTAATATTATTTGGCAATACAAAGAAATGAAGTACTGATATGTGCTACAACATGAATGAGCCTTGAAAACATCATGATAAATGAAAGAAACCAGACACAAAGAACCACACATTGTATGATTCAGTTTATGTGAAATGTCCAGAATAGGCAAATCCAGAGACATCGAAAGTAGATTAGTGGTTGCCTAGGGCGAGGGGGAGGAGGAAATGAGGAATAATTGCTAATGGGTACAGGGTTTCTTTTGGGGGTGATGAAAATGTTCTAAAATTAGATTGTGGTGGTGGTTGTACCTCTAGAAATATATTAAAAGCTACTGAATTGTATTAATACACTTTAAATGGGTAAAACTTATGTATGTGAATTATATCTCAATAAAGTTGCTAAAATAATTGCTATTGCCAGTTTCTTGGCGCAATTCAGAGACAGATAGGCAAGAGGGATTATTGGTCTTTTAAAAGAATTTCTATGTTTTTATGAATGGCTAAACTTAAGCCATGACATTGTTCACTAACTCCACCAGCATTACAAAAAGTAAAGAATTGGCCCGGCGCGGTGGCTCACGCCTGTAATCCTAGCTCTCTGGGAGGCTGAGGCGAGCGGATTGTTTGAGCTCAGGAGTTCGGGACCAGCCTGAGCAAGAGGGAGACCCCGTCTCTACCAAAAATGGAAAGAAATTAATTGGACAGCTAAAAATACATGGAAAAAATTAGTCGGGCATGGTGGCGCATGTCTGTAGTCCCACCTACTTGGGAAGCTAAGGCAGTAGGATCGCTTGAGCCCAGGAGTGTGAGGTTGCTGTGAGCTAGGCTGACGCCATGGCACTCACTCTAGCCCAGGCAACAAAGTGAGACTCTGTTTCAAAAAAAGAAATTAAAAGTGAGGGCAACTTCACCTGCATGGGCACAGCTTAGTGAAATGCCCCAGGACAAGGAGAATTAGTATAATACAACAGGTTGATGCAAGAAAATGTTTTAGTAAAACAATAACTTGCCATTTAAAATACAAGTTCCTCTCCTGCCTCTGTAAATTAACAGCTGGTCAGCTATTTGTATTTCTGAAACTGAAGTGTTTTGGCAGTTCCCAATTGTGAGACATATAAAATATTTCTGGAAAAATCTATTGAAAAAGAACCATTCCCTAAAGTCTTATAACAAGAACTTACTTGAAGCAGGCAAGAGGTTGAACTATGCTCCATGTCTGTCACTTGAATGCATGACTTAGCCATTGCAGGTCTCTTCACACTCTGAAACCAAGACATGTCCTTCAATATTTTAGCCTGAAAGAATTTCAAATTTAGAGGAAAGTTGTAAAAATGGTAAAAAGAATTTTCTTGGATGTATTATCCATGTACATATTCACTAATTTTTAATAATCTGCCACATTCACTTCATCATAGTCTCTCTCCCTACACACACACACACGCACGCACGCACACACACACACATAAACACACATACTTTTTTCCTGAACAATTTGCAGACAGCATACTCATTTACTCCTTAATCTTTCAGGGTGTATTTTCTATATTTCCTAACATACCCTAACATATTCACAACATACAATCTTACATAACCTCCGTGCAGTTATTGAAATTGGGAAATTTAGCACTGATATAGCATTTTTATCTATAGTTCACATTCTAATTTTATTGGTTGTTCCAACAATGTACTTTATAGAAATTTTTTCTAGTACAGAATCCAGTCCAGGATCACACATTGCATTTGGTTGTCAGGTATATTTAGTATCTTCAATCTGGAACAGTTCCTAAGTATTTTCTTTTGTCTTTCTTCCATATTTTTATTTCATTCATTATCTTTAAAGTGTATAGGCCACTCATTTTATAGAATGTCCCTTTATATGGGTTTGTCTAATGTTTTCTCATGATTTGATTCAAGTAGTACATTCTGGCCAGAATACTGCATAAGTGATGTTGCATCTTTCTCAGGGTCTCGTAGCTGGAAGCACATCATGCCCATTTGGCCTTATTGGTGAGGTGGATTTTGGTCATCTGATTAATAACTTTGGTTCCTTCACTGTATAGATTTTCCTTTTGTAACTAATAAGTAATTAATGAGGAGATACCCAGAGACTATGTAAATATCCTATTCCTCATTAAGTTCCCATCCTATACAATTTAGCAAGAGAATTTAAAATAAGTCTCATAATAAAAAATAGTATCAAAACCCTCGATACATAAAGAGAGTATGTTCTCGATACATGTTTGTGTCAGGTTGTCTTAGACTGCAGACTCAGGTGGGCAGGAACTGGTCCACGAAGCTTACTTGGTACAGAAAGCAGTTGTGATGTGTGTTCACAATCATTATGAAAAATTCTTAGCAGCAGTGCAATATGAGCTCAGATTGGATATTTCAAATATGATACATCTCTTCTATGGATTCTATGCAACAAATTTTAAAATGGAAACAGTTTCATATATACTGAAATTTAAATATCTCCAAGAAACTTTTAAATGAAAAAAGTAGGATATATAAAAGTATGCACAGTATAATTCCATTTATGTTTTCAAAAACTATATTTGTACTTTTACATATTAATGTATGTAAATTTATAGAAACTAGCTGGGAAGAATACACACCAAATTGTTAACAGCAATTGCCTCTCCGGAGGCAAATGGGAAATTGGAGAGGGGGCTGTGCTTGGTCTGTAGGGAATAAGACATTCACTTTTTAGTCTAGACACCTCCATTTTTAGAACAGGAATATATTTATGTTTTACTAAAGCATATATATTCTGAATACATGTATTTGCCAAAAACACTTGCATTTGCATTATTTTCAAGATTTCCTTTTTTGACAGTGTGATTACTATTCATGTGAATAAAAGGTTTTGCACATAGATGAAGTCTCCTTTGCCTCCATCTCACTGATATACATATATGATATATATATGTTATATGAATACTGTCATGTATATAGTAACAAATATATTTATGCATATGCAATATGTGTATTATGCTTCCCCAAAATTAAAAACTGAAGAGTCATTTTCTACCATTCCCCAGTATTTCTGACTGTCACAGTTGGTTATTTAATCTGTACTCTCTTTATGTATCAAATTTAATATGAATATTACTCATAATATTAATATGAATTACTCATATTAAATTTGTCAGTACTCTAGCAAATCAATAATATAATTAGCCTTCAAGAACATGTACTGAATAGATCCCTGACATTTATTTAGTGAGGTAGAGCTATGAGACAGTGAAGAGTTAATACCATCTTCCTGGGTCTTTTCTATTGCGATTTATATAGATAGTGTCACGCAGCACTTTACTTATAGTAGCTGCTGTTTTTTAACTTGTTATTTATGGAAACTATCAAAAATATACAAAAGTAGACTGTGCCTGAATGTGCCCATCACTCAGTTTTAATAATTATCAACTCACAGTTAAATCATTTTTAATTTATTCCTCTCTACCACCACGACTGTTGGGAGACAAGTCTCCATGGGTCTCTTGTGTTTCCATATGTCTTGTGAGCACAGGCACCAAATGCCTTTGTATAGACTGTCTTTTCAAAAGTATTTGTGTAGCAAACAGTGTTGAATGAGAAATATACTGTCTCTTTTCAGAGCAGAGGGAAGATTTGTTTACTGATCAGTACAATAAAGATAATGTTTCCCTCCAAGGAAGGCAAGGTCAGGCAGGTTTGCTCACTGTCCACTGTAAAAGATTCAGGTTCTCTAAGCTCAGGGTCCCCCCGCTGTGATGCAAACCGACTACTAACACAACATCCATCTGGGCCGCTTCACATGGCCTCCATGGGACTTGGAAAGCAAAAGAGATCTGATTTGAACATAAAACTCATGCTGTTTGCTGTTCTGTGAATAAGAAAGTCTTTTTTCTCTGACCTAAGAGACCCAGGTCTTTTGCCAGTATCCATGAAATTGGCAGACTAACTTGTGAATTTGCAAGTAGTGCAAAATCTGAGACTCTTCAAAGTTCTTGATACTCACTTCCTCTCTCCCACATTATTTTGAAAAAATACCAGTTATTACATTATTTCATCCATAAATACTTTTGTAGGTAGCAACTATTTTGAATATTGTTTGAAACCAATATAATCAAAGATGGTGGAACTTAATTCCATGCAAGTGTTTATATACAATGCCAGCACCTCAGGGATCAAGTCTGGTAACTATAGGTCAGTAATTCCTCCCTCCTAGGGAAACTCTTGGCACTAAATATGTCTCAAAACCCAGGGTTTTCAGATTTTAGGAGAGTCATAGAGAGTAGACTATTGAATAACATTTGCAATGGGGCCTGAAGCAGCATGCAGTAATCAAACATTGATATTTTTTCGATGAAATATGAATATTCACACCAAGAGAAACTATAAATAACCTCTCTTCAGTTCAGCTCAAATTTTGTAACCAAATAAGTTACAAAAAAACTTTAGCTTGTCATATTTTGGGGAATTTCAGAACTGCAGACAAGGAACTATGGACCTGAATTCTTTAATCAAGTTCAAGATTTAGGCCCTCAGCATCCTGATAAGCAAAATTGTTTTTTTTTTTAAAAAACTTTACAGACCTTTTATTAATGAGTTTGGCCTTTTAAAAATAGGGCCAAAATGAAGTTCCTTAATGCATTGATAAGATTCAAATCACATGTACAAATTTTACCATATAGTGACGTGATATTCTATCATGTTTCCGTTTTGAAAACATTAAACATTTCTGAGCTTCCCTGACCAAAGTGGAAAATGAATAATAAAGTCATTTGATGAACCCAGATGCAACAATGGACACGTACAATTAGAAGGGAGGATGTTTAACCAAGAATGAATGAAAATAGGGCCTGGACCAGAACATCGCAGTCTAGAAGGTTGGGGGTTATTTACAGCTATGTTCATCCAGCAAGAGTAACAAGGCATACAGTCCATACACAAATCATGTTCATGTAAGATAGAAAAAGCAGGACACCCCAAGAAGCTTTTTCCTTCCATTCCCCAGACAAGGACAGGGATGTATATGCTGGTAAACTTGAAGCTGAAATGCATGAGTCTGTAACAAATGAGACTGTGGTCCCAGAGCACTCATCTGCTCTAAAAATATATCTAGTTCTTTAGGTTTCATGGGTTGCATCTCTGAGTAGATAAAAAGAATGTTACATCATTTACTGAGTATCTACTATGTGTCTGACATTTTTCCAGATGCTTTTTGTACTGCTATCTTAATAAAATATAGGAAAAGTAAAACTCAAGGAGATTGAATAATGTGAGTGAATGAATGAATGAATGAATGAATAATTTTATGTGGACAAGCATTTGTTAGTAATTTGCTAGGTGCAGCATTGTTATATACATTTCAATACATAAATGAATGACAAACAACTCCAGCCTTCAGGGAGTTCCCAATTTAGTGGGAGAGACAGCTATATAAGTACATAATAATAGTGTAATTTTACATGTGCTGCTTTTATGGCTCAGAATTAAGATGGGAAATTTTTACCCATGAGAGGCTGGGGATAACTCATTTCAGTTCCTGCAAACATTGAAATTTAAGACTTTATTTTATATTCAAAGAGAAAGTAAGATGTCATTTGACAACTGCCTTGTGGTCAAGAAGGAAGAGGGTCTTTATGACTCTCAGGTAGATGAGGGGAAGCCGGATTTTGTGTCATAAATAGGCAAATTCAGAAAGCTACAAAAAAGAATGTTGGTACATGCCTTAGAAAGGAGTCATAGTGGTGTTTTTGCCTTGTATTTCTTTCAGGAATACACGAAGAATCTGTCATTTTGGTGCGACTTTAACTCTCTAACTATGAGTGCTGTCTTCTTATTCAGTGACCCAATTCTCTGTCACTAGAGACATGAACCAGGAGCTGTGATAGTGTAGGGGATCAGAAAGCCATTATCATTCCCTTGTATGAGCTCTCTTAGCTCATCTTATCCATCTATTCATTCTAAGGATTAACAGCAAGCAAATCAACCTATAGTTTGGAGAATGCCTCTTCTTATCGGGAAAGAGAAAGATTATTTGCCTAGCTCTCACAACCTGGAAGCTCTCCTGACATTGCAGATTTCTCAAAGATTTCAGACAATAATTTCATCTACTGGCTCTTTTGGTTGGCTTCGTGCAAAGAATGCAGGCTTTGGGTTCAAACGTTAGCTTTGTCACTATTTCTGAACTATAGTTTCTCCCTAGCATATAGAATTTTTTTTACACAACCTAACACTCAAAAAAGAAAAGACAATTAGTAGAGTAGAGAACTTATCAGTCATTCGATAATGGTATCCCATAGTCATTATTTTGAAGAATGTGAAAGTGAAGGATGCCAAAAACAATTCAACCCAGAAATAAATATATGCTCCTGTCACAAAAAGAGGAGGCATATTTGTGAAAATGTAATTGAGGTGACAGCAAAAGCGAAAATCAAGATAATTAAAAGCAAAATAATGCAATTATAATTGACAGTTAAGCACACAGCCTGCTCCCCACATCACTATGGACAATTCTATGGACAATATCTGCTGCCACATTAGACTCTGGCCTTAAACTAAGGTGGCATAAGCATCAGTTTCTCTGCTGGTCTGGACACTGACCCCAAGTCTACTCCTGTACTCCACTCAGGAGAGGAAACATGTTAAGTAGGCTCTGATAGGTAAGAGGAGGGTCATATCTTCAGGGGAGTAGGGACACTGCCTGTCAAAGTGGGCCTGATGGAGCTTCAGGTGGCCAGAAGCCACCAGGAACTGGCCAAGTTCGTTAGAGAAATAAATACCACAAAGCAGGAGAGGGGCCTTCAACTACATTCCTAATGACAAAATGTGCATGTGTCAAAGTTTCATCAAGGACCAGTCATGGAATTCAGATAAATCCACCCCACCCAACTCAATGATAATCCAAAGATTATCTTTACTATGCCATCTCTACTCACTATGAGACTTGAACCTCCTCTGCTTCCCTTTGGCATTGAGATTGAGACATGGGAACAGTTAAAATTACTTCTTTTCCAGCCACTTAATGATTTTTCTATGTATTTATATGATCAACAAAATCCTGATTTCATAAATCTCAAACCAGCAACATTTCTTCCTTTACCCAGGCTCTTCTTCCTCCCATAACTCTGCTTAGGGAATTCTTTCTCATTGCTCACTTCTCTGAAAAAATTTCAGCACCTCAAAGTAAAATGTCCTGACACCCACTCTACCACTGTACTCCAAAAACACTATTAAAGTACTTGTATTATGAAATTTTTCACACCGATTTTTTTTCTTCGTGCTTATTTCTATCACTAATCTGTGAACACCCTTAGTTATGAATAAAGTTTGATTCCTCTCTGGGGTAGCCTGAGTGTATCATGATACTTGGCACCAAACAGCCAGCTAATGAATGCTTATGGATTAAAGAAAAAAGCATTAAATAATTTGGGCTTACATTTTCCTGTCTCTCCTATATATCCATTCTGTTAGTAGTTCAATCACACTAGTATGTTTTACTTTTGTACAGGCAGGTATTGTGTTATTCATTTTGTATTTTTCTTAAATTCTTATTATTTGTTGCAGGCAGCTTCTGACATGGCTCCCAATGATTCCTCACCTCCCTGCATTCAAACTGTTGTGTAATCCCTTCCCTCCAGTGAAGGCTGGACCTAGTAACTAATAGAATATGGCAAAAGTGATGTCACTTCTGACACTAGGTTACAAAACAGTGTGACTTGTGTCTTGCTAGCATGGTCTCTCTTGGTGGTGGTCTCTTCTGCCCTCTCGCTTGCTTGTTCTGATGAAGCCGACTGCCATGTTGCAATACACTCTATGGAGGGGCCCATGAGGCAAGAACAGGGGAAAGCCTCTGGCCAACTGCTCGTGAGGAACTGAGGTCTCAGTCCACCAACCATGAGGAGCTGAATCCTGCCAACAACCATGAGTGAGCTAGGAAATGGATCCTTCCCATTCGAGCCTTCAGATGACTGCAGCCCTTGAGAGAACCTAAAGTAAAGGATCCAGCTAAGACACACCCAGATTTCTGAAACACGGGAACTATGAGATCATAAATGTGTGTTGCTTTAAGTCACTAAGTTTTGAGTAACTTGTTACATAGCAATAGATGATTCATATGTTATTTATCAATCAGCTAGGGGTCACAGATGATAAAACCCAACTTTTAGCAAAATGTCCAGTTTCGTTGATTATTAAGTTTAGTCCATAACATAATTATTGATTTATAATATGCAGAGAAAATTATTCTTCAAGATTTAAAACTATGTACAGTTGGCTCTCCATATCTACAAGCTCCACATCCGTGGATTCAAACAAAGGCAGAGAGAAAATACGGCATCCAAAAATGCAGGGTTCTGCAAGGCCAACTGTGGGACTTGAGCATCCCTGGATTTTAGTATCACAAGGGGGTCCTGGAACAAATCTCCCACAGATACCAAAGGATGACTACATTCCATTCATCAAAATGGCTCATACCCCATTTTATTATTGGGTGTATACCATGTGCCCTGAGATTGAGGCACAATTTCTGCCTTGCTTATATGATTTTATTTGAGTCTGTGGAAGTGCATTGTTGAGCAAGAAATTTACTGTCCTCAGAAAGCTCACATCTAGTGAGAAATAGACATATAAACAGATAATTACTTGCTTTCATTTCGAGTGACAGAAACAATAAAGGAATGGGTGCATAGCAGGCCTATGTTTGCTGAGACAAGACAACTAACCCAACCTGAAGAGTGCAGATGTCCATCAGGACCTAGGTAGTATCTTCAAGGATGCATGAGAGTCATAGAGGTAAAGAAGAATAGGAAGAAGAAAGGACTAAACCAAGGGATTTATCTAAATAAATTCCCCAGAGCAGAACCTTTGAGCAAATAGCACTAAAGAGATTCTTAATAAATGAATTATCCTTTTCAAGAAATGTGTGTCCCATTATTCTTACAGAAAAAACAAAACAAATGGGAGTAATCCACACAACTGGATCAAGGTGATTAGAAACTGGGCTTAGGATAATTTAAGTGGTTGAAGCCAGTGCCTTAGTTCATAAAACTGGAGTTGTCATCTCTCCTTTATTTATAAATCTGAAGTGAACTTTAAACTCCCTTAATAAAAAGATAATCAGAAACCTCGCAAATTACTAGCCACATAACTTCATTTCTCAAACACTAAGGCCCTGACTTCTCTCAATTAAAGTAATAATTACCACAAAGAAATCATCCAAGGTACTTTTAAAACTAAACAAATAACAGCTTAGACTAAAAATGAGTAAATAAAACAAGAGTCTACTGCTGGATATACAAATTAATTTTTAATTGGCTATTAAAAGGGTTGATCAAGCAGTATGTGTGCAATATATTTAAACTCTAGCCCCTCAAGTTCAATTTCCCTAGCAAAATGCTTACCCTTCTTATACTTCTTGGAAAAAGCTTTCCCACTCTCCAAACACCTTGCTTGATTCCCAAGGTGTTTTACTGTTACGGTAATTCTATTTTGTAGCCAATTAACAGGGAGCAAGACACCCTTTTATGTTTGAGTTGAGCTAAGTTCATAAACTTTGAAGGCCAAGCTACTTAAGCATGGTTAGAACCAAGGAAAACTCAGAGAGCATCGTCTATGATATGCTCAGTTATTGCGGTGCAGCTTGGTAATTAGACACGCTCCCTTGTGGAGGACAAAAGGTAATACAGGGACACATAAAAACTTCAAATTGCAAAGAAGCTGGAGGTGGAGATGGAGAGGACCTTGTGAATTCCTCCCTGTTCTCTCTAGCTTGGAACAAGGAAGGGAAGTCTCTGGGGGATGCTGGGAGCAGAAGATTGTTTACTCACCCTCTCTTTTTCTCTTTCTCTCTCTCTCTCTCTCTCTCTCTCTCTTTCTCACACACACACACACACACACACACACACACGCGCACAAGCACATCTCTATACACCTCACACTCTCCAATCCCACAGATCAGCCTTATATACCCTACTATAAAGACCATGATGTGTTTTACCTGTAATCTGCTTGATTGGAATTCTAAACTCAAAATCCCTCCGGATGAACATAATATTAACCATTTAGGCAGTCTACTATGTGCCTGGCACCTTTAAAATATTATCTCTTGGGACACCTTCCCAGGGGGCCTTCATCCACCATGTAAGAAATTCAGCTGTCCTGTAGCTCCCCTGTGTTCCCACCCCCAACTGCTTGGCTTTCCTCAGCCCAGGCACCAGACATAAGAGTGAAGGAGCCTTTGAAACGGCTCCAGCCACAGCCACTGTCTGACTCAAGCCACCTGAGAGATCCCAAGACAAACTGCCTGGCTGAACCCAGTCAACCCCCACATTCATGAGCGAAATAAATTATTGATATTTTTTAAGCCCTTGCTGTGGGGTGGTTTGATGATCAGTTATAGAGAACCAGAATAATCTTTGAATAAAAAGAACATCTGACTGAGTCTTCCGTCCTTGCACCACTCTCCTGGTCATCTCAAAGATCTGAATCGTTTGGCAGTCACACCCCACTCTCCACCTCCGGCACTCACTGTATGTTCCTACTTTGGCTGCACATCGAGCCAATCAGGGCAACCTTGTCAGAGAGAGGACTGTTCGCAGGTTAAAGATGAATGTAGCTGTGCTCCCCTGCCCAAATACATGCGTGCCTGTGTTTATCCAATATAGCATCACATGAGCAGTTTAGTCTGCACTTCACCTTGGATTCCAAGATATTACTTCCAGACATACAGCTGTTCTGAAATATCCTCCAATTACAACCCTCCCAACCCCATGCCCTTAGCGAGAACACACGCTCCCACACCTTTTTGTCTGCTTATTACAGCCTGCTTGAGCTAGTGCCAGGTTTGAATTGGCAATGCAATTTGGGAACACATTCTATTAATAAAACTATTATTTCACTCCCAAAAATGTAGAAAACTTAATCCTTTAAGAAAACATTCCAAATTAAAAATTCATCAGCTAGCTCAAGGAAGTGTATTTCTCAGATTCAAGAAAGTGTTCGTATATGCTATGAGAGTTTAAGGTTACATTGTATCCATAAAGAATTACTTTTGCTTCAAAGAAGAATTTCTATTATAAACTAGGGGATTAAACACACAAGCACATACAAACACACACACACATAAATATGCAAATACAACTTAAAATGCATACACAAACCCACATACACATGCACACATGCATGCACACACACTTTCGATGCCAGCCAGCTTGAGCTATAGTGAGTCTCCTTCACTTTTCCAAAGACGAGATGGGGAAAAAGAGGAAACATCTGGCCAACTTGAAAATGTGGAATTTTTATAGGTGTGGATGAAATTGTCAAATGCCA
>CAUYSK010108658.1:0-19779 GCA_963575035.1 Avahi laniger
TCTCTGAGGTATCTCCAAATTCTTTTCCACAGAGGTTGCACTAATTTGCAGTCCCACCAGCAGTGTAAGAGTGTTCCTGTCTCTCCACATCCTCGCCAACATTTGTTGTTTTTGATTTTTTGATAGAGGCCAATCTCACCAGGGTTCGGTGATACCTCATTGTGTTTTTGATTTGCATTTCTCTAATGATTAGAGATGTTGAGCATGTTTTTATATGTTTTCTGGCCATCACTCTGTCTTCTTTTGAAAAATTTCTGTTCATTTCCTTTGCCCATTTGTTGATGGGGTTGTTTGATTTTTTCTTGTTGATTTTTTTTGAGTTCTAGATAGATTCTGGTTATCAACCCTTTATCAGATGTGTAGAGAGCAAATAAACCATCTGCATACGGTAATCTAATCTTTGACAAAGCTGACAAAAACATACACTGGGGAAAAGAATCTCTTTTCAATAAATGATTAGATTTTCTTAATTACCTACATTAGAAAAAAATCATACCACTGAAAAAAGGTTTCCATTGCACATACTCCAAAGACATTAGTACTTTGTTCAACAAACATTTTTTAGGTGTCTACATTGTCCAAGGTGATTTGAAGAAAAGAAAAAAAATATGATGTGAAGGACACAATTGTTAGAAATATAAGGCATGTGAAAACAACTGTAATTAAACATAGAAAATGGCAAACTACACAAGAATAAAGAAAATGGCATAATTCTAATAAGATGCTAAATGACTTCAGAGGTGGTATCCAATTGTAATTTTTCATATTAAGTAGACTACATAGTGAATAATTCAAAACATAAAAACTTATCAAATGAATTTATATAAATCCTAATATTCTATAAAAATTGGATTGATCATATGAACTTCTCTGAATTTAGCAAATTTACTGGTGAGTGATTTTTAGAAATTTGGATATGTATATTTTGTTCATTATTTCTCCAAATTGATTGATCCAGTCTTCAATGACAATCATCATTTATAAAACAAAACAAAACAGAAAATTTCTTTATCCATTGTATTATTGATTTTCTAAAAATATTTTATTATTATAAATAATACTGAAAAAATATTCTTGTGCATGGTTACTGGTATATTTGTGGGGTAAAAGTATAACGTAGTTTGCATTGCTGTGACTATTAATGATATTTAAATGTGTATGTTTGGGTGCATGTATGTGTTTGTTACCATTTGAATTTCCTTTCATATATAACAATTGTTTTGTTATTCTGTATTTTTGTAGTTGTTTCTTTTATTAATTTTAGGAGTTATTAATACATTGTAAAAATAATTCATTTTTGTCTGTATAAGTTGAAAATTTCTTTTCACAACCTGCGACTTCAGTATTTCCTTTGCTTATGTTAATATTTCTCATACTGATGTTTTAAACACTGATAGGATAATATTTATTAACTTGTCTTCATTTTTGTTTTTCTTTCTTCATCTGGTATAAGAAATCCATACCTACCATAAGGCGATGAAAATAATTTCTTGTCTTCCATTAAAGTATAAAGTTCTCATATCAGATTTATGTTTTTAATTCACCTGGAAATTATTTTTATTTCTGTTGAAATAAGAATCTTTTCTGGCTGTTTCTTTATTTGTCATATGGATAAACAGTTGTCTTATCATCACATTGAATAAGCTTTTCTTTCCCTATGGATTTAAAATTTCCCATTTTTTTAAATTTCAAGTTTTTAAAGTGTGCATTGGCCTGTTTCTGGGCTTTCATTTTTGTTTTATTTGTTCATTTGTCTAATTTTATTCCAAAACAGCAAAGTATTAAATAATAGCACCTTAAAATATTTCTTAATATATGGAAGGTAGGATGATTTTTAAATATCCATACATATTTTTTCTTTGTTAATTTTTATATTAACTTTAGGTACAGAGAATATATAATATCAGTTTTTGGTATATGTTGGGAATTCCTATATAATATGACACTAGGTCAATTTTTGAAAGGATTACAAAGTATGGCTGAGTAAAATACATATTCCATAATTTCTTGATGTTGGATTCTATAGGTGTCTAAACTTAAGCTTATTAATTATATTGTTCAAATCTATAGCTTTACTAATTTTTTTCTATATGTTCTACTGATTACTGAGAATTGACAATATAATTTATTAATTTTTCTTGGTAATTTCAAAAAAATGTTTTGGCTTTTTCAGATTATTTAAATAGATAATATGTGCTTAGAATTTTGTATCTGCCTAAGTGATTGACCTGTTCATCATCACACCAAAATAATCTTTTCGCAAATACTTTTGTATTAAAGTTGATTTCTTTCTGATATCACCATCACCATCATCTCTTTAATTATTTTATTTCTGTCCTTTCTGTCCTTCTATTTTAGTTGTGACAATATAAACTGAGATTGTCTATTTGATGATTTTTTAAAATTTGCAAGTTTATATATATAATTAGGATAATTATATATTATTATTTGTTTAATTCATCTTATTTGGTGCTTTCTAATTACAGTACTTATGTATGCTTTTGTTTGTGCTTCTTTCTCTTGAAATGAGTAACTGTTATTATTCTCTTTTCCTTCTACACTATTTTTAATGTCTATATTCTATTTGAACTATTTAACTAAGCTTATAAAGCCAAAAATGATCAAAATCATTAGTTTTCTCCAAACAATGTCAGGCCCTTCAAATGCCTTAACTTGGAGCGTTCCCTTTTCTTGTCTTATCTTTTATTTTACTTTCCTTTGTTTTGACGTGCACAAGGTTAGTAATTACCATTATTATTTTGAGCACTCAGTAAGTATCCAGATATAATCATATATATTTTTTTCTGTTTGTCATTTTTTCTTAATTTCAGTGTTCTTTTTCCTAAAGTGCTTCTTGAGCACTTTCAGGAAAGGCGTGATGATGGTAAATTATTGCAGCTTATTTGTTGTTTGAAAAACTTTTGTATTATTTATTTATTTTTGATTCATGGTTTATCTAGTTTTAGAATTCTACATTGACAGTTGTCTTTTCTTACCTCTTTGAAGATATTATTAAATTGCCTTCCAAATTTTATTTTGTTCAAGGATAGATAACTATTATTTCTTTATATATACTTCTGAATTATTTATGAATTCATATTAGTATTTGGTTCTTTGGACTGGTTCTTGGATAATTTATAGTTTTATTTCAACATATCTACATGTGTTGGTTTTAAAATATGTCTACAAATGTTTGACACTCCTTCCCTGAATGTGGGACAGACTTACTGTCTCAATTCTAACTGATGCTATGTGACTTTAGAGGTTAGAAGATAAAAAGGATACAGCTTTCATTTCTTTCTTTGTTGGATACCTGTTCTGGAGGAAGTCAATCTTCATTTCATGAGGACATTCCTGGAATGTCATGGAAGCATTCCTGGGAGAGGTCTTATGCAGTGGAACTTGTCAGCCACGTGATCAAGCCATCTTGGAAGTGGATCTACAGTCCCACATAAGGCTTTAAAAATTGTGGCTTTGACTAACATCCCTGACGCAGCTCTTTGAAAGAGCTTGAGCCAGAACCAGTGCATGAACTACTAACCCACACAAACTGTGTGAAACTAAATGTTATTGCTTCAAGCCACTGATTTTTTGGAATAATCTGGGTCAATTTATTAAGTAATAGTAGATAACTAAGACACTAAGTATGCATTAGGCATGTATTTATCTTGCTGGGAATCCATTGTCATCCTGGGAACTAAGGATTTACTATCTTCATTAAGTCTAGAAAGTTCTTATGAATTATCATTTCAATTTTACTTCTACTGCATTTTATTTAATATCTAATCATCCCTTTTGTAGCTCATAACAAACAAACTCTGAATCATCAAGACCTGATTATCCAGATCTTTTAACCTGTTTTTATAGTTTTCATATCTTTATCTCCTTAGGTTTCATTTTGTAAAATTTCCTCAGTAGGCTCTTCTAGGACACTCGTCTCTTCTTCAGGTTAATTATTTTCAACATATTTTGATTTGTAGCTATTTTAAACATTAGGAAACATTGATGTTTTTGTTTATAAAAAATCTATTTGATTCTTTAAAATTTCTACTGGTTTTATTTTGATAATGTTTTGTTCTTCATTTATCTTTTTATTTCATTTCATGACTTAAATCAAGTTAAACATCTAATTTGCTCATCTCCATGTTATGGTTCTTTCTTTCAATGTTTCCCCACTGTTTTTTGTATCTCCTGACTCCAACTCATGCTGTGTCAATCCCCCAGTTTTCTAGTTAATTCAGAAATTCAGTTAATTTCTAGTTAATTCAGATTCAGCTCATCCTCAGCAGAACTTTACTAGTGTGTCAATAATTGCAGATATAAACCTCCAACTACTCTTGTATTTGTCTCTGATAAGCACTCTAGCTTATCCTTGGCCAGGAATCATTTAAGATTATTTTAATATTTAAAGTTTTTGGTTTGGGGCTCCCAGATCACATGGGCAGGATAAATTCAAACTTCAATCCCCCCAAGAAGCATGTGTATAAATTCTCAGTGGGCTTTTAGTTTCTACCCAGAGCCCAGTCTACGAAAGATAAAAATACTGTGTTAGAAAGCATTTTGAGGCTTCCAGCTTGATATGGTCTCAGTTCTAATAGTCTACTCCAGTTTGGTTAAGTGTTGTATTGTATCTTGTCCTCTATGCAGGTGTTAAAACTCAAATCCTTATTGAGATTGTATCTATTCTTCTTCTTCTCAAAGATCCCAGGAAAATTCATGCATGTTTTAAGTGCTGTGCTCACTTTCTTAAAACTTTATTTTTATGGGAGATTTTTTCCTTCCAGTTCAGGATGAGAAGTGAAGAGTAAAGATAGGAATAAAGAGATAGTAAGTTGCACTGACCATGGTAAAAGGGCAAGGATATGGGATTTTTAAAACTTGGATGATAGAACCGGAGAAGAATCTGGGAAACATATCTTCAAATATTGAAAGGCCAAAATGTAGAAATTCCTTACAAGAAGTCTGTGGACTAATGGGGAGGTCAAATTTAGACAAATTTAAACTTAAACATAAAAGTTTTCTAACAATCACTACTGTCCCCAAATAAAATGAGATTCCTCAAGTGCTACATCTCTCTGTGAGTTACAGGGTTATCAATAGAACCTGTTCAAGGATGAGAGGGGAAGTAACTGGAGACTTTATAATTCCATGCTGTTCTTTATTCTCCATCTCTTCTCAGCTCTTCTGCCACTATACGTTTGGGGTTTTCAACTTCATTTAAGTTAGAAATAGCTACCACAAGGAGAACTCTGGAAAGCTCATTATTCAGGCAATTGTGTCTACATAGTTATCTACAGAGAAAAATGAATCACACGTTTTAATTTGTATAATATTTCTGGAAATCAGAGTTGTGTATTAGTTTTTATATTTGTATTCATTCATTAATTTATACTTTTTGAGCCCACACTCTAAGTCAGACACTACCTAGACAGTGAAGCAATAGACAAGCTCCCTGTCTTACAGAACTTACACTCTAGTTAATTTTCAGGAATAGTTTTAGACATTTTCTAACATAAAAAAGAGGCTATATAGGGAAATTCATTAAAACATGCAAACATATTACAAAACACAAATGATATGATGATCATTCTTGCCATCATTTATATTTTAACTAACTGTAGGTATATTACATGTCAATTTTATCTGTAAAATTGAACTTTATGCTTTCTTTAAAGTCAAAATTGTGATATGAACTTCAGATAGCACTAGTGAATTCAATTATGTGAATTATTCATTTACAAATAATATCAACTGACACTTGGTTAAAGGGATTTTAAGTCAATGCAACCTCTTTGGAGAGCATTTGGGCAATAATTTTCAAAATGTAAAATGCATTTATCCATTGACCCAGGAATTTCACTACTAGGAATTTAACAAAAAATATGCACTCACATATAAGAATGAAGATGAATATAAAGCTGTTTCTTACAGCATTATTTGTAACAGTAAAAAAAAAATAACTTTTAATTGAAAAATTTTAACTACATAAAATACAGTATAAACAAATAATACAGTGCTATCCACTACTTAAAAATAATATATTTATGAAAAGCTTTTCAATGTAGAGTTGCAAACCCATATTATTTTGTTATATTTACCCATGCTTGTCCCCATATTTCCTATCTTCCTGTCCTTCCCCAGATTTAAGCTGTAAGGCATTCTGTCTTCATAGTTCCAGGGAAAGGAGAACATAAAGAACTAAGAAGTCAATTCAAATGCCCAGAACTATGGCCTTCTTCCCAAGAGCAATGAGAATAACACAAGATGAAAGTTATTTAGTGTTAGAAAGACTCTATTGCTTCTCCACCCTAGGCCACCACACATCAGTCCTAGAACAACAAAACCTTGAGATATCTGGAGTTAACCAAGAAGAAAGGACCCCTGAGTTTCCATTCCCAGGTAAAGCCTGAAAAAATAGCAAAGTCTCATCTACTCTGTTCCACCACCATGTATGCTCGAGTAGAATGACCAAGCAGTGTCAGAGAGAATGATGTGACACATCCAGGCACGTGTTTCTGAGGCAAATCTCTGTGAGTCCCAAGCAGAGTCCAGGATAAATAGAATGATTTCTGGTGAGTTCAAAGGTAGCACAGAAAAGGAAAAGTACCTTAGACAGCATCAGTGAGTACTGATCCCACCAAAGTGGTGTGGTGAGGCAGACAAATGCTTCTTGTACACAGAGCTGGACTCAAAGACACCTGACAAACAGCAATGAGAGATGGCTTAGCAGAATCTGTGAACCTCATATGTCTCACAGGGTGGGTACTCAGATCATAGTTCACACAGGATGAAGAAAGCCCAGAGGCTGTTTCCTTCCCACACTTCAGGAGGAACACTGCCTACACCCTGAACTGACATACCACATCTATTCCTAGAAGTGGGAACATATTCTTTCCCATGATTAAACAGATTCTCATCACAGGCTTGGTCAGAAATCCAGGGACAAAGTAGGGATTCCTTAAGTTTATAAGATTCTCTTTCTGCCACAAGGCAGAATGGATATTCTAAAAATAAGACATAAGAGAAAATATAGATAAGTAAAGCTACAGTTCTTGAAAATTTGAATTTGTGGAATGAGATTTTTAGAAAGTATATTTTGATAAGCATAAAAAGAAAACTAAAGAAGGTGTGTACTGCTTGCTTCCATATGTGTATCCATATATTCAGAGAACATTGCCAGAAAGAAACAAAAGAAAATGTTAATAGTGGTTGACCCAAGTTATTTAAAAAATTAAAATTAAAAAAAAATTATAACTAGGGTCATTTAAGATATTTAGAATATGGATTATTAGAGAACCATATTGGATATATATTCAATAGCAAGTTTGTTTCTTCCATCTTGTCACAGCCAGGGTTCTAGCAATCAGCTGTGTGAAAAAACACAACTCATTTTCTCCTTTGAAATGTGACATTTCTCTTGATTTCTTCTCTGCAGGGTAGCTGCCACTGTTTCTATCTTCAGAAAATATCCTGAATTTAGGTCAATAGATCCTGATCTGACTGAGCTACATTCAAACAGCTCCATAAATGAGAAATGGATTGCTTTTTAATTTTTTTTTCTAAGAGCATCCTCAGTAATTGGCAATTAACCTTAGAAAGTTCTCCACTATTTAGCTTTCCTTCCAAACACCCTGCCTCGCAATAAATTTGGGGTTAATTATAATGGGAGGGACACATTGGCCATCTAAAATGTTGCTAGGTGAACAATTAAGAAATGCTAGTTGACGATAGTAAGACAATGCATCAAAAAGGCATTTTCTGGATTTTGATTCTCTTTCTACATTCTGCCCCTTTTCTCACTAAGGGATTAATATACATCTGGAAATACTTAAAAAAAGGAAATTGAAGATCCTGGTGTGTTATCTATGTATAGCTAGCCTTCTCACCTAACATAAAACACGTGATCCTCTCTTTCCTTTTAATTGTTCACATTTGTTCTATGTTTAAGCCTATTCACTATACTCATGGACAATTACTAAAAAATGTCCTACCACAGAATAATGCTTGATAGCTTTAAAAAATTAAAGATTCAATGTTTCTTTCAATGCTTATAAAGAACAAGATGATCGAGACCAGGCTTTTCCTATTCCTAGATGTGAGGACATATTCTTTTCCATGATTAAACAAACTCCTAGCACCAGGCTGGGTCAGAAATCCAGGTTTTATTTAGTCTTGCATCTTTCCACAGCACTAAACAACCTCATCTGCAGTATTTGAAATTAGACAGGCTGCCGGGCCCCACATCTCCTGATTCACAAGGACCAGTATGTTCACTGTGGGAATCAGACATGGCATACTCCATGAGCTATGCTTGGGAAAATATTCGCTAAAGATGAATGCTGCCTGTGTCTAAATACGGAAGCATTCCAAGGACATTCAGCCTTATTACCAGTGTACTTTGAAATCCCATGAACCTCTGAAGATGGTGGCAAAGACCACTGCTATTAGGATGAATTTTGTTGTCCCCCACCCTTCCTATTGTCCAGCTTCCCTCAAGAAAGCCTGGTGTACATTCATTCTAAGAATCAATGTAAAATCACCCAAGCCGTCTAGTTCATTAAATATCCTTCCAGTATTTAAAACCAGGGACATAGTATATATTTTATAGTATATGAAATATACTACAATATGAAAAATCACATCAAGGGTTATAAATAAAAACTGCAAGCTCATTTAATTAACTTGTTCAAGTCAATAAATGGTAACCTATCACCATAAAAGGTTAGCACAGTTTCCAAAATGACTAACCTTTAGTTCAAGGAATAGTTTACCTTTTGAGAGGAGGTGACTTTATTAAATAGTAATATTAAACCATCAACTCCAAGGAATCCACAACTAAAATTGCTAACAAGAGTCATGAGAGAAATAAATCACTTATAAAATGTGTTTTGAATATATACTGTGTCTGTGGCACTGCAATATATGCCAGAAATGCAATTATGAACAAAAAGGAACACTCTGTCTACTCTTATGGTGAGAAAATTTAATTGAATAATATAATCAAATGATTACAAAAGAAAGGAGTAGTTTCAAGCCCCTGTTTTCTCATTGTATAATGATGATAACTTTACCCAACTCATAGGTTATCGTAAGATTAAATGAGATAATGCTTGTAAAGAGTACATCCCAGTGTCTGGCACATAGTATACACACAGAAATGCTAGTCAGATCATCATTGTCAATCTGATCATGTCCACACACACAAACTACCTAGTATGAACTCAGTAAATGAAAATAAAATATTTATTTATTTAAAAATTTGGTTAGATATAATAGCTCTCTAAATAAATATAGAGTTTAACTGTATTTTTGCTTTTCCACTTAATCGTTTATTCCAAAATTGTGTCAACATTGCCTTAGTTAACCTGAGAAATAATTATTTGCAATGTAGTACAAAGAAACTTATCACAGGTTTATATAACGTATAAAATCTGACATAACACATCAAAAATATGTATGCATTGCCTAGAACACACCCCACATTGGAACACTGAATTAATCTTGAAAATCTTTCCTAATACATCACTTAATGTCAACTTTTTAAAATAGACTTCATTTTTAGAGAAGTTTTAGATTCATATTAATAGCAAAATTGAGCAGGAGATGCAGAGAGTTCCCATATAACCCCTGTCCTTACACAAGCCCAGTCTCCCACA
Organism: Avahi laniger; assembly: GCA_963575035.1. Taxonomy (NCBI): domain Eukaryota; kingdom Metazoa; phylum Chordata; class Mammalia; order Primates; family Indriidae; genus Avahi; species Avahi laniger. The sequence goes on from CAUYSK010108658.1 coordinate 9,657, forward strand.
GTATCAGCATCACACACCAGAGAGGTATCTTTGTTACAATTGATGAACCTACATTGACACATCATTATCTTCCCAAATCCACAGTTTATGTTTATGGTATACACTCTATAGATTTTGACATATGTATCAACATGTAGCCACCACTATTGTGTCATACAGAATAGTTTTACTATCCTAAAAACACTCTATGCTCCATCTATTTATCCTTCATTCCCCCAAACCCCCACCAAACACTGACCTTTTTACTATTTCCATGGTTTTGCTTTTTCCAGAATGCTATATAGTTGGAATCACACTACATGTTACCTTTTCAGACTGGCTTCTTTCAATTAATGAAATATACATTTAAAGTACCCTCATGTCTTTTCATGGCTTAAGAGCTCACTTCTTTTTAGGGATAAGTAGTATTCCATTATGTAGATGCAGCATTATTTATCCATTTACTTACTGAAAGTTATTGTGGTTACTTCTAAGTTTCAGCAATTATGAGTAAAGTGGTCATAAATATCATGTGTTGGTTTTTGTGTGGACATGTTTTCAATTTATTTGGGCAAATACTAAGGAGCATGATTACTGGATTGTATGATAAAGTGTATTTAGTCAGAAACAAAATAAGGTGTATTTTGTAAGAAACTGCCAAACCATTTTACAAAATGTAGTACTATTTTGCACTCCCACAAGTAATAAATGAGTGTTTTTGTTCCATAGCCTTGCTAGAACTCGGTGTTTTTACTGTTTGGGATTTTTGCCATTCTAATACATATGCAGTAGGATCTCATTGTTGCTTTAATTTGCATTTCCCTAATAGCATATGATGTTTAGCATCTTTTCATATGCATATCTAACATTTGTATATCTTCTTTGACGCATTAACTGTTCTTATCTCATGCCCATTTTTTAATTGGTTGTTCATTTTCTCATTGTGGAGCTTTAAGACTTCTTTGTATATTTTGAATAACCATCCTTTACCAGATATTTCTTTTGCAAATATTTTCTCCCTTTCTGTGGCTTGTTTTCTAATTCTCCTTACAGTGGCATTGTCAGAGCAGAGATTTTTTAATTTTAATGAAGGCCAGCTTACCAATTATTTCTTGCATGAATTGTGACTTTCTTGCTGTATCTAAAAAGTAATCACCAAACCAAGCACTAGATTTTTTTCCTATGTTATTTTCTAGGAGTTTTATAGTTTTGAAATTTACATTTAGGTCAATAACCCAATTTGTGTTAATTTTTATAAAGCATGTAAAGTCTGTCTCTGTATTCATTGTTTTGTTTTTTGTTGTTATTTTGTTTTTGCAAGTGAATGTCTACGTCTCCAGCATCATTTGTTGAAAAGACCATCTTTTCTCCATTACATTGTCTTTGCTCCTTTGTGAAGACCACTTACCTATATTAGTGTGGGTCTATTTCTGGACTCTCTATTCTGTTTCACTGATTCATTTTTCTATTCTTTTGCTAGTGCCCATTGGGTTGGTTACTGCAGCTTCATAGTAAGTCTTGAAATTAGGTTGTGCGGTGCTTCAACTTTGTTTTTTGGCTATTTCAAGTCTTTTGTCTCTTCACACAAACTTTAGAATCAGTTTTTTTTAATCAATATTCACATTATAACTTGTTGGGATCACACTGAATCTATATCAGTGTTTTTTTAAATAGAGAATTGCTAAATGCCAATAATTCATATTAGATGTGTCTAGTCTTGTCAAAGTTTAAATAAGGTTAGTCCCCAATTTAGAACAGCAAGTTTTCATGGGTGACATTGAAATATTATATTGTTTCCTAGATGTAGCCATTCACAGTTTATAAATTCTTTAAGTCTTTGAAAGTCTTCTTATTGTCAAGTAAAAGAGCAACAATCCAAAACTTAATATTCACCCTCTTTTCTTTGAACCTAACAACAAGCCTTTGATAATAAACTACTAGTTACTGACTATTTCATGGTGTCATTAAGCTTTATTCACTTCACATTGCCTTCAATCCTCATAAAAGCTCTGCAAAGCAGACTCTATTACCCCTATGCTGGGTACCTTAGGCTGATTTATAGCAGTAATTTTTCCAACAGTTAAATGCCCAATTGTCAATGGCACAGTCAGAATGTCCATGTGGGGTCTCTCCACTTCCTTGTCTATGACTTAACACTGTACCACAGATTGTATCTATATCAGATAAAGCATCAGAAGTGTGAAGAATATACCCTGACACAGAAAAATTAAACTAACCTCTAAAAAAAAAAAAAACCCAAAACAAAAAACACTCATACGTATCTGTAAAATCTTCAGGATTATCTGAGAAGAACACACAAAGCAGGATTGTTATTATTAAAATAGAACTTTTAATACATTGATGGCAATGAAATACAGGGAATAGAAAAATAGGTTCAATAACCTTTCATTGTTGTATTCTACATTTAATAAGTTACTTTATAGTAAAATATTATTTTCAAAGGCTTTTGGTAAGTTTTAGCCTTCTGCTGTTTCTGTCTTCCTTGAATCAAAGATGTTTTTGCTTGGAATATTAAGAATTCCACCAACTAATCTCTGGCAAATATTTACTGAGTTAGGTCAGCGCTCCTTAGTATGTGCTGGCGTCATCTATGTTCAGAGGTATAAAGATAATATAATATCTTGATTAAACTTTCCAGGGACACAAATGACTTATAATTATGAAAAGCTATAATTATAGTGAGCTCACTGAAAATTTGAAAACTAGTGGAGGGCAGCTCTAAGGTTTGCTTGAGAAGCAGTCCCTGCACTACTGCTGTTTACTAATTGGGCTTATGGAAAGTTCAGAGCAATGATTAGGCATGCCAGGATTCATCTGCCAAGTAATAATTACGAATCCCAGCGGGGAGCAGAAAGGCAAGCACTGCCCAAAATAGCAAACAGACCCTATGCTGGGAGAGAATTACTATGAGGACTTAGAAAAAGAAAGTAATTTTTTTTAAAAAAATAATAGACTACAAATTATGTTAAGGATGAAATAATGAGTTAAAGAAAATCCTTGCAGTTATAGTAACCAAGTTAAGTTCAGGGAGAGAAAGGTTAAACCAAATTGGTTTATTTACAAGTAAGTTGTTAAGTTAGGACTTGTTCAAGAGAATAGTAGCAAAGGGCGGTATAGCACAGCCATTTCATGTTATGCAAAATGACAGACTAAGTTAAAAGAGACTTTGTAGTACTTCATCTATCACAGAGTAAGAGAAATTGAACACAAAAAGGAAGCAAAGGAGAGAGAGAGAGAGAGAACACATAAATGCTATCAAGAAGTTTTGGTTTATTTGGTGTTAGATAGTTATAAATCAAACTGGGATGTTAAGATGGTCATGATTTGAGGGCAAGGCATTTGGTATTAATATTTTCATCAATAGAGAACAAAATCCAAGATAGGAGCTGAGGGAGATGTTTTATATTTCATCCATCACTATTATTTCTTCTGCCTCTTACCTCTAGAATGTATGATTCATTTAGTTGGAACCTTGCCTATCTTATTCACTACTCTATTTTCAATGGCTAGAAGAATCCCTGGAACACAGCCGTTAAGTCAATAAACATTTATTAAATCTAAGACTATGTCTTTGCGTGTCTAAAAACATTTTCTTTGTTACTACCCTTGATTGATCATCTAGCTTACAGAATTCTAGATTCAAAATTATATGTCCTCAGAACTGTGAGGGCATGTCTCTATTTTCTTCTAATATCCACTCTTGTTGATAAGAAAACTGAAGTTCCTATTATTCCTTTGTATGATTTTTTTTTCTGTCTTGAAGCTTTTAGGATCTTTCCTTCATTTTTTTTCTATTCTGAATTTTCTTAAAGTATTTATCCATTCATCTGATTTGGGATTTGATAGGTGCTTTCAGTATAAAACCAGTATTTATCATTATCTCTGGAAAATGTCCTCCTATTATCACTTTGACAATTGTCTCATCTCCATTTACTTTTGTTCTCTCTGTAAAAGTCTCGTTAGACAGATACCCTTGATTAATCATCTGCGCCTCATATTCTCACATTTTTCTTTAATTTCTCTGTCTATTAAATCTGTTTAGACTAGAGAACCTAGCACTTTACTCTGAAGCATCAATTTCTATCCTTGCAGACCTAGATCTCTGAAAAAGTTTGGTCAATTTCTTGAGAGGGGAAACTTTTGCTTTTGTCTTGAAATAGCAAACTGGCAAAATGCAGTTTCTTCGTAAAATATGACTGGGGTGATGAAGATGGAATGGACTGTCCCATATAGTCCACATACAGACTTTCAATTTCTTCTAACTTTCAACTGCCCTTCTTCCTTTAGCCCCTGACTCTCATCTGGCGACCTCTTATGGTGGTAACACAAATCAGCATAATATCTACTTTAGCCAACTTTTGTAAATTTTCTAAGCCCCAGCTTGTATCTTTAATTTCTTGACCACTCAATAAACATGTATTTAGTATCTACTACAAGTACTGTTCTAGATTCTGAAGGATAGCCACAAACAAATCAGGCTTTAGTAAATTTTCTTTTATCTAAACTTTGTCTTCCAGGAGTTTGTTGTACTCTTTTGTCTGATGATGATGACTACCTCTCCTGTTCTCTTAGCTATCTATCTGCACATTTAGGATCATTTAAATGGCTTCTCAGGAGACCAAAAAAAAGGGCCTTATTATCTCAGTATACTTCCTTGAACCACAACCTATAGCTGACATGTTGATTTTGAATTTCATTCTATTTCTTGAAAATATGTAAAAAATAATTTATTTACTTCAAAATTTTGCATAATCTTACTTATGACCAGCAGGTTTTTTGTTGAGAGATAGTATAATATTAAGACTTTAGGCTTTGTAATAAACGAGGCTGGAGTTAGAACTCTTTTTCAGCTAGCTATTTGATAGAAATATTGAGTATTTAGTTTTAGAGATTTAATTTCCTTACTTGAGAAATTTAGATTAAATTACTCTGAATAAAGAAATGTGATACCATTTAATAATAATGCATGTAAATCATGCTACCTACTTAGGATAGAGTAGGTGCTCAAAAACTATCATAGGTCAAAATAGGCATAGATGTTTGTGAAAAGAGGTAGCAATCTAAGTGACAGTGGAAAAGAATTAATTTTATTGATCTAGACTACAATCTAGAATATTTCATCTTAATTTTAACCTCACTGTCATGATCTCTATGGATTAATGTTTAGATTGAATGCTTTATAAATGTGCTGTGGCTAAGCGAAGAAAAGTGTGTGAATGTACATGTGTGTGTGTCTGCACGCGCATGCAGGGGTATGATCTGAAAGAGATATACAGATAGGGTAATTCAGTTGTGACATCTAATCATTAAATCCTCCATGATTTTCTTAAACAAAGTCTAATTGTTACTTCACAAGGTATCAGTTGCTTTAATGAAGTCTTGGTACAGTTATTTCACATGTGTGGAAAAATAAGGTATAATAAATATTAAAGCTTTTCAAATTATTTTTTCTTATTGGAATTTGTAAATAAACCACAGAACTGAATTCCTGCTCCTCACTACAACAGATCCTCTAGATGAGGTAAAAAATTTTAGTGACTCACGAGGAGTAATTTTCCATTAGATTTGTGTATTTTATTATACATCAATTTGAGTGAAGTCCCCTCTTATTTACTGTGAATTGTTGCCCTCAATTATGTTGAAATTTCGCAAATATACAGAGTAAAACATTATGAGTAATTCATTGTGCTTTGCATTTTGAATTATCTATTGACATTCTTCTAATTATGTTTTGAAATATGGATGTGTCATGACTGCATTTTATTTGAACCATCACCTTAAATTTTAACTCCACGTGGCTTAACCATCTTATTGAGAAGAGCTGGAAATTATCTAGGTGTGGCTGGCTTATATAGCATGTTTTTCCACAATCCATCAAAATATTGTTCTTAGAAATTTTCTTTTCTCATCAAGATTTGGGAAACTCATCTCAGCTTTCCCATCTTGGCAATCAAAGCATTTAACGTGCAACCCAGTTTTCTGTTCTCCACCTGTATCTTCTTTAAATTGCCATGCAATGAGAATGCTGCTATTTCTAGTCAGGAAAGATGACATTTAGCAAAGCCTTGCTATATTACTTCATAAATACATGCCCTACAGTCACTTGAACTGTTGGTCATAGATCTGAGAATTCTCCAATATATATATTCCACCATGTGTTTATTACATCTTTAATCAAAGTGTCTAGTCAGAATCTTTCTTGACTAAGGGCATGTTCTTGTTTGTTCTCTGTCCCTGTCTTGTCTTTTTCCATTTTTTTCTTTTTTTCTAACAACATTTGCAGAAAAATGAAAAAAATGAAACAAAGTCTCATTTCAGATAATTGAGAAAATATTTCTGTGGATATCATCAGGGGCTTCTTGTCTATGGTAAGACAAGTCCCATGGTGAAACGGACCTCTGTCTTCAGCTCGTCCTTCTGTAGAGATCCCTGTATAACATATTGACAGCGCTATAGTGCTATTGGTTTCAATGAGGCAACTCCAGAGTCTTTCCCCAAAAGCATGTCAAGGGTGATACTCACCAGTCTACAAAGGGAGAATTTGTTACTCCCTTCATGTACTGTTATTGTTTTAACAAATCAACTAAATGTCCTCTGGATGCCGTTTTATTGTAGTTATTTCTAAAGAAGGCCTAGGAATCTGTTTTACATAATACAGACCATAAAAAAAAAGGGCAGTTTATTTTTTTTATCATGTGTGGCTACCCCTTTCTTCTGAAATGATTGTGGCCCAAGAAGATATAAGAAATTTAAACGAGTTGTTTCTCTAAAGATATCTAAAAATCATTCACTGGAATTAATTGTTTTGGAAGATAAAAAGAAAAGACATATCAATGTTATTCATCTTTAACTACCATTGTGAAGAAAAATCTGATTGGTTCTTAGAAGATAGAAAGAAGAGAAGGCAAAGGGGAAGATATAGAAAGCAATAAAGATAAACTTAGTAAAAATATTGTCTCAACTCCATAAATCACCATCAACATGCCCTAACCCTATCTGTCCTCAACCTTGGTAATTATCACCACTTCCAATCCTGGACACACACGTGTACACATACACACATGCTCACACTCACGCAAGTACACACGTGGAATTGAACCAGAATGAAGAGGAGAAGGGAAGACAGACAAGAAAGAGGCAATTATAAATGAAGCTTCACTGTGAGATATGAATATTAAAAAAAACTGCCTGAACAGAATACCACTGGTCCTGTTATCTCATCACTGATCCCTGTTTAATGCTTTCTGGCATCAATATCTGCATCCTCTATCCAGTTTTTCCCACCCTGGGTAGTACAGTGTCTCATTATCTGCTTCTGTTGACATTTTCAATCTAGAATCTCTATCAAAGAGTTTTGTGGTAAAAAGAGAATCTTCTAATTTTCTCTTCCATTACCATTTATTTTAAATTGTTTTTTGCTCTAAGCACTTCAGGGTAGACTCTATGTCCTGATATGGCAAAAACTACATGTATCTTGAGTCAGAAGTGTTTCACAAATATAATCATCATTAATACAAATTACAATGTATTATTGAATTTATGCTTAATTTTAATTCCTTATTAAAACTGCAATATAACAACAGACTAAGCTCACACTGAGGATTCAGCATCTTATTTTCTTTTTCAATATATACATTTCTGTCAGTAGAACTTAATAGCTTAGCCTCTTTAATGCAAACTGGCTTTCAATTTTGGGGCACATTCTCTAGGGACCTATGACTGACTACCTGGCATATGTTTTTCACCTTCATGTGGGATGCAAGCATTAGCTTCTAATATATAAGAAAATTAAGTGCAGTCGGCCATGGAACAATGCATTTTCTATCACAACTCTGAAAAGTCAGCTCTCTGTTTCTCTTTCTCTTGAGAGATTCCAATGCAATTGAGGACAGCAGCTCCAATTATAGGATGGAGAGGCTGCATGTGTAAGGACCAAAAATTATTGTGGCAAATACAAATGCTAATGGTCTAATCATTGCTTCATGTGTGCATAATGCCATACTAGGCACTGAATCCTTTGACAATGATCTGAAAAGTGATTTAAAAATAATGGCACACTTGTCACTATCAATTCACTTCAATTCAACAAACATGTATTGGTGGTGTATTCTAGAAGCTTGGAATTCATCAGTGCACAAAATTGAGATCCCTAATAGAGCTTATCATCTAATGAAATGAGACAGACAATAAAACATAAACATTACAAATAAATAAATTATGTGATATAAATTAATAAGTATGATGGAGAAAAATGTGGAGCAGAACTAAAGAAACTGGGAGTGAAGAGGGTACGATTTTAAATAATGTGGTCAAGATAGTTTTCACTGAAATAGTGTTTAAGAAAAGACTTGAAGGAGGTGAAAGGCTAGCGATGCTGCCATCTGGGAAAGAGTGTTCTAGATAGTGGGAGTAGCTGTTATAAAAGCTCCAAGTCAGAAGTCTACCAGAGATATTCAAAGAACAGCAAGAAGGCAGACATAAAAGAAATGGAATGAGCACAGTGGGGGGAATTGCAGTCAATAGAATTGGAAAGATAATTAAATAATGAATCGATGGGGGAAGTGCTGCAGATCATTTAAAAAATTGCATTGAGACTCTCTCTTTCTCTGAATGAAAGGCAGACTCTTTCAGGGACTAGGGCAGAGACGAGATCTGGGAGGCACTGAGGAAGCAGTCCCCAGGTTGAAAGATGGCAAAGACTTGGATAGTATGGGAGCAGTGGAAGTAGTACACAGTGCCCAAACCTTTGATAGATTTTGAAGAGAGGGCAAACAAGACGTCCTGATGTATGTATTGTTAGCCAAGTAGAAAAATCCAAACCTGATATAATCTAAGCACTTTAACATTTTATTAAAGGATATTTATTCCTTGTCTAATTTGATAGGGAAAAGCCCATGAGGCAGACAGGCAAGGTATTTATCACTATTTTACAGACAAAAAATAGAAAGAGGTTTATTGAAAGATGGATAAGACTCATTTATTGAATGAATCTTGCAAGTACAGCTTCATACCAAATACTAGATTATCAAGTTTGTTATGTCATTTAATTTTCATACAAATCATGCCAATAAGGACCAACCCTGTTTTCTCAAATAACAAAAAATATGTCCCAGAATGGTATGGGATTTACTCAAGTTTCTACAATTAGGGTCATGATTTAAAATACCTCTCACCCCAAAGTCCTTTTTTTTTTCATTATCCCCAGTTGCCTCCACTATGTAGAAGTATCCAAGTGAATCAGAAGATAATCTTTATTTATTTTATCATCACAACATCACTATGGGCGACCAATATTGTTAGTATCTATTTTCTAGAGAAACAGACTAAGATTACATATCAATATGTCCAAAGATGCACATGACTAAATGTCTAAGATGAGCTTTAAATTTACATCCTTTTGAGTCTAGGATCCCCAGCATCACAAGGAAGTAGCACACTCTTGTTCAAAATATGATAAAAACATATGCCCTTTCAGCCTCCTAAGGGAATTGTAAAGATTAAATGGAACAATGTACATGAAATTGGTTTGCTAACTGCAAATTTGTCTATGTCTATACACAATGTGGATAATTTTTATCGTCACATACCTGGAAAGAGAATCATGTTGCCTACCTAATTTAAATTTCAAAACCCAACAAATTAATTCAAAGCAATGTAGTCTCCAATGGTTGGGCAGTCATTATTTGGGAGTTGCTGATTGTACTTATCATATGTATCTGTCTCAATTGAGCCTTAAGTGAATGGATAAAACAACCATCTGAGTAGCCAGGTCCCAAAGCACGTTGCAGTCCAACATGCTGAAATTTATGAGTGTTGGTAATTCTACACCTGCCTTCTGGCTTTCAGGCACTGGAACAGCTTCTCTAGTGCAATGAGCACAGATACAGGGCACAAGTTTGCCCTTCCTGTGCTGCTCTGCCACTTAGGAAAGCCCTTTGGTTCCTTTCATCTGCTTCCCTTTGTGCTTCTTTCATCCAGGTGTGATCCAGGAAGTGTGCTTCAAGGCCTGGCCAGTGACAAGTTGTTCTGAAAGAAGAGGTCCATTGTGTTTCCATCACTGTTCCCTAGAGTAGATGCTTATTAGAGTTTCAGTGGAATTCAGTTAAATCAAGCCCACATTTAC